>JAJOOR010010154.1:0-26753 GCA_036250505.1 Solanum acaule | reverse complement strand
CGAAGTACTCGAAAGCAGTTCTATACCACATTGAATCCATCATAAACCAATCACTTTTCCAAGACTTCGAAAACTGTGTGTTCCAAAAGAATGGCTCACCAAAACACTTAGACCCTCAACAAGATCGCCACGCTCAGTTCTCATCATTTGTCGCGTTGAGGAACCTAAGTTGGAATGAGGTGTTGAGGAAGGGTACAAAGTACTATAGCGAAGAGTTCAGTAAGTTCTGTGATCAGAAAATGAGTTGCATTATCGCAACGCTTAATTGGACAAGGCCATGGCCTGAACAACTCCTCCAAGCGTTTTTCGTTGCTGCTAAGTGTATTTGGTTGCTGCATTTGTTAGCCTTTTCGTTCAATCATTCTCTCAGGATTCTACGAGTGGAAGAGAATAGAACTTTCGATATGCATTACATGGAGGACGTTTTCGCGGATAGACAAAGATCACAAGGTCCTAGCAAGGTTAAGGTCATGGTTATGCCTGGTTTTTATGTGCATGATAGAGTACTTAGGTGTAAGGTAATATGCAGGTACAAAAATGTATCATAGTTAGGTTATCTTTTCACCAATTTTTTCCCTTTTTCTTATTTAGTAATCTAACTTGTAATAGTGTTTTCTTGCTGATTATTTGATTTGAGTGAGTTCTATAAACTAGTTGCCATATTGTGATCAAATAAACGCGTAAACGTGACTGAGTTGGTGCAACATGTGGTATCTCATTAGGGAGGTGGATCAATTCTCCTGTCAATGTTTTCTCAGTCGAGCTCGTCACAATAAGCTTGCCTAATATGATTTACATCTTCCTATGTGGTTTGCAAGTTACTGCACAAGAGTAGGTTTATGAGTGTGCATCCGAAGGGTAGCGGCTGTAATTTTATTTTTTTAAAAATAAAAACTTCATCAAATAATATGTGGCAAATATGTTAGTGGGCCAGAAAGTGAAATCTTTTGGGCTAAGAAGTTGTGAAGAGAAAAATCATTCTTATTGGGCTGGGCTATGCATCAGTTAGGACCTTGTGCTTCTATGGCCTCATGTGTTTTTAAGTTATGATTTCACGGGTTTTCCATTTCTGGGATAACTGTTTAGTAAATGTTCTTTTTATTTTCGTTGCAACTTATGGACCTTTTAGATCATGGTCTAAAGATCTCTTTTGAACAAATTGAATTTTTTGTGAGAAAACGTTAGACCACAATCTAAAACTTCATATAAGTTTTACAAACGGTAGATGACAGTCTAATGTTTTGTTTATAAGGTTGATCAATACACGAGCAAATATTATACTAGAGTCTCATATTATATAGAAACTAGTGAAATTATCCGCACTTTGCGCGGTTATATGAAATATTTATAAGATACTAATATATAATATTTATATTTAGGTTAGTATCGAATATATAAGATAATATTAATAATTTTTTTCATTGCGATATGATATATTTTTTCATTTTTAAACATATAAAATAGAATATTTTTTTGCATCTTTTTAAGTGCAAACTATATATATGTATATAGTAGAATAAAATATTCACCGTGACAAAGTAAATCGAATAAGAGGCAATATGTTGAAATAACAGTATATTATATTACGTTGAAAATATTTTGTATGTTTGAATTTCCTCTATCTTTTGTAGGAGTATCAATTTTCTATACAAATTCTGATATCGTAAAAATACATTTAATTTTTTTATTATGTATTTATTGTTATATTTGCTTATTATAATTTTTTAAATGCTAATTAAATATTTATAAGAATTATGAAAAATGAAACATACAAAAGAATAATATTTAAGATTAAAAGTTACAAGTAGATGAAGAGACATGAGTTATAAATAATTCAAATGTACATGTTTATTACATTAAATGTATTAATAATTATGCATTGATTTTATTTGTAAAATAAATAAATGAAAATAAGGGGCGAAAATACAAAAAATGAACAAAAAATTATAATAATCGGTGACTGCATAAAAATTATAAATTCATTTCAAACAAAAAAGAATGGTGACAAAAATAGATTGTTGCACACGCAAAAAATGGCATCATGAAATTAATATTTTTTTTTTCAATTACTTTTTTGCAAGTGTAATAAAAATGAAACTCCTAATCATCATTTTTTTTTATTGAAATGGGATAATTATATTAATTGTGCTTCATACAAAAAAAAGTAGAATAATAAAAGACCAAATGATTAACATTGACAATACATGTAGCTAAATTATTTATACAAATCAAAATTAAAAAATTTCTAGGAAAAGTAGCTTAAGTTACTAAAACAAGTCAAAGTAAAAAAAAAAAGATCTAGCAAAAATAATTTTTAATTATGCTTCATTTTTTTTTTCTACCATCTTCCTTTGCAAGTAGATCCACCACCATATTTTGCTCCATATGTCAAACTCTTCATCATATGCAACCAATTGAAAAAATATATATTATATGAGTAAATAAAATATCATGTACCAATTAAAAAATGATTATACCAAAAGAAAAAAAGAAATTTAAACTATATGTATTATTTGTATATTATTTTTTCAATAGCACTAACAATACTAAATAATTATCATGTCTTAAAATCTAACAAATATTATAATTAAACTAAATTATATTTCGAAAACTGACTGTTAGAAAGAACAATTACATAATGACAACACATTGTTAAGAATTACAAAGGTATTTTTTTATTATATTTGCTTGGTGAATGATATATAATACATATATGAACAAAATATTAAATAAACATGTCCAAGTACATAAAAATAAAAATAAAAATTTGAGAATGAAATATATCTTACCTTCATGTACTTCTTTTTTTCTTACATGTTAGATAATTCACAAATAAATGTGATGAAGAAGAGAAATAATAATTTTAAATGTGAATTTTCATGAAACTAAATATGAATTTATATAGATACAAAATAGAACAAATGAAAAAATAAAGACTTGAGAATGAAATATTTCTTACCTTCATGTACTTCTTTTTTCTTACATATTAGTTCATTCACAAACCATTATGATGAAGAAGAGAAAAGATAACCTTGAATGTGAATCTTCATGAAACTAAGTATGAATTTATAGGCAAAATAGAGGAATACCATAAGAAGTCATAAACTTACAAATTTAAGTTTGGAGGTTATGGACATAAAAATTAGTATGGGAGTTATGAATATTATTAAAAATCAAAATTAAAGAGAGGTAAGTCATGGGTAATAACTCCTTGTGAATAAATTAAAAAATACTTAAAATACAAGAAAATATTATCATTTTATGATTTTATGATTAGAAGTAAGACAAACAAATAAAAAAGAATGTGAAGAGTTTTTGTTGTAAATATTCATCCATTAATAAAATATTTATTTGTAATAAATTAAGTAATTACTTTTACAATACAATAATTAATTGAAATTTAAAAAAAAAGGCCAAAAAAAGATAAATACAAATGGAGGCCATAGAGAGGTGCCACACACCTTATCTATGTTTCTCCTTTATTATATATATATATATATATATAGATAGATAGATAGATAGATTAGGGTTATGTTCACAAACTTTTTTTTAAAAAAAGAAAAAAGAAAAAGTAAAAGGCTTTAGTGGTTGTGATGAAGTAAATCTATCTTGGATGGAATACCTCTAATGCGCTAATCGGCCTAAGTGGTTGAACTTACTCATAATTTATAACAGGTAAAAGGCTTAAATATATTATCGATTTTTGAATAAAGACTGATTAATAATATCCATTAAAAGTTTGGCTTATTTATGTCATTTTTGTGGCATAGATGAGCCTTTTCTCAAAGTTCGAGACATATTTGAGTCTTTTCTCTTTTAAAAAATAATTTTATTAATGACGTGACTAAATTGATCAGGTGTAAAAAATGATTTTAGAAAACGAAATTGTTTTCAATTAACAAATAATGACATAGATAAGCGTTTTCTCAAACAAAAATTACATAAATAAACCAATTTTTTGACAAATAACATAAAATTACATAAATAAATCAAACTTTTGACGAATAATATTAATGAATCTTTTATCAAAGTTCGATAATCATGCATGGCTAGGACATGAGTAGAAACCAAATCCCTTTTTAACTCTTCAAAGGTTGCTACAATATCATTCCATACAAATCCCTCTTTTTTAAGTAAATCATGTAATGCTTTACAATAGACCCAAATCCCAAACACCTTTATGAACCTTCTATAATATCGGCAAGTCGCAAGAACTCAGTATATTTTAGTTTTTTTCTTTATAAAAATAAAGTTTGCCTTTCATATTTTTATAATTTACGAGATCAAATGGCGATGAAGAAGGCTTCTGGCCTAGGCTAATGAGTTATGACATTTTCGAGGATGCCTCGTAACTAGTGTTTTAAAAGGCAGGGGCGTGAGGCGAGACGTTTTATGTAGTACGAGGCGAGACGTAAGCCTCGAGACACAGGGCGTAAGTCTTATGAATCTACGGGACATAGTCACATGTGTATTCAATTGTATAATTTCATTACTAAAAAAAAGTAAAAGTAAAACTTTCAATTATTTTACAAATAAATTTTATTAAATAACCTATAATTTATATATAAAAAAATATTATGATTTTTATTTGAGAAAGATATTAATCTCCAATAATGAAGAAAAAAAGTATTACAATTACTATTTGAGAAATATCATTACACCAATAATAAAAATATTATTTAAAGAAAAAATGGTTCAAAAGTAAAAAAAAAAAAAAACGCCCAAAGCATACGTTTTGGCTTACATTTTTACACTTGGAGCTTACGTCCCAAATTCTAGGACTTATGCTCTATGAATCTATGCCTTATATTTGCATCTCGATGCGTTTTTGGTGCGCCCCGCCTCGAGACTCGCCCGTGACTCGCCCAAAAACATTTTAGAAAATTCAAGTGATCAATGTCATAATTTATGACCGTAATATCTTAGATTCGTCTTCTTTTTACAACAAAGATTAAAAATCTTTATTGACTTTTCGTCTTATTTATGGGATACAAGCATGTTACATCTCAATAAAATGGGAGGCTAAGTCAAACTTTAAAAAAAGAGATTTTATGTTTATTTGATAATTTTGTAGATACATATTTTATTCTCATAAATTTTAAAAATAAAGAAAAGTTAATTATAATTTGATAATTTTTTTCAATTGTTATATCATATTTCTTGTAAAAAAATCGTAAGACACAAATAGGTATATATAAATTATTGTAGTTTACATAACACCACAAATGTTTGTATTTTAGATAAGTTCTTATTGATTATATTTTGAAATTTTTTTTTCAGTTAAGTCAATTGTTATACAAACTATCAAAATATTCTAGAAGTAGTAGAAATATTTAAAAGTATAATTAAACCATCTGATTGAGTAAACTAAAAAAAATTAGAGTGTCATTCCTACTTAATATTTTGTATTACTAGAAAATAATAAAATATGTCCAAATCATCAATATTGTAGTGATTGTTGTGCTTTAGAATGCAATGTCTTTTTAAATTTGATTATTTGATATAATTTGAGTTCGAAATGTCTAAGAAGACACCTCATAAAATTGAAGATAGTCTTACAAAACCAATACTAAAATATGATTGGTTCATATTGAAGTGAATTAGATCAATTAAGAAGTAGAAAGTAACGGCAAATTTAATTGCATACAACTTTTAAGTATCATTACAATAATTGTATTTTAAGAAAATAATAAAATTTTACAAATAGATGCATAATGATTGATAAAAGATAGACAACAAGCTATTAATTTTTTTTAATTATTAATACTAATAATAAATACATAATTATTTATATTTATATATATTAACATTACATTAATTTAAGACCTTATTTTTCAAGACTAAAGTCATTGCTTTGGTGGCTTTAGAAATGAACGACCCCTAACTACAATATTATTAATAATATATCTATATATAGTTTAATGATTTACACTTCCAAAAATTTTAGTGATTGATGACTCCAAAAGGTACATAGAGTAAAGAATCAATCAATAGATACAATTCAAAATTCAAAATTTAAAATTTATAATATTTATATAAATTTTTTAAATATTATATAATAACCATAATAACTAAATATTTATAATATTGAATGGATTATTTCTTAATACATATACAATATTTAAAAAATAACTTTTATATTTTTTCTGAACTTATATGTCATACTATGAATCTTCCTCGTTGGAATGATAGAAAAAGAAATACAACCAAATGTTATAATGAAATAGTAATCATATATTCATCTTTAAGCAGAGATTGTAAATTCCAAATCATTCTTTTTGATAGGCTAAATATTTTTTAATGTGAATTCTTTTTAAAGTTTCATATAATCGAATCTCATAAAATATTAATCAAATCTAGCCAATGATGTATGATAGATATTGATAGTACTTGTATAACAATTGGTGGACCTGTCCAACTTCATGAATTATGAGTCCCAATAATTATTGTATACGTGTATCATTGAAAACTACTCAACTTGCAAAAAAATAATAATCTATATATATATAGCAAATTAAAAATAAATAAATTAGGGCTCATTTTCGATATGTGAGAAAAGGAATAATAATTTCAAAATAAAATACATAATTACGTAGTCTCAGTTAGTTAATGGGAAAAAGAATAATAATTTTATGAAATATACTGAAATAATAAAATTAACTATTCTATATAAAAGATGAAATGATTAATATCATGAGACATATTTTCTGTTTTGTCCTGCATAAAACAAGGTTGCATAGTAACCTTTCGCTTAATAATGGAATCAAGAATATAAACATAACATCTGAGGTTTCATTGATTGAGAATACAGAAAGCTAGACTCAAGCCTAAAATATGTTCGTATATTTCTCAATTTTATGAACACAATATCAGACAACCCTTTAACAGTAGCAATAATTTATATAATTTTTAATCTAATATGTTCCAATTTACACAAAGAGAATCTTTAAACGTAATCTAAAATGTTCATAACTTGCAAAAGAAGAAGAAGCAAAATCATGCACTGCATAATTAACCCAACACAAGGATAGCTTGTGAAAATTGCATAAGTTAGACGTGCACATAATGAGTTTCCACCTTCACGATTTAATCTGATTTCATATCGCGCGTTATTTGCTAGTGAAAACTTTTAGGTTATGTAGTGATATTTTTTTTTTTTTGGACTTTTTAGGATTCAAATCGTTTCAATTTCGCTCGCTGTTTGTATGAAAATCAATTTTATTTTCTTTTCCTTTCTTTTGAATCAAATTTTTTTTTTTCAAGTTTTAATTTTTTTTTATCAAAGTTTGGTTTTAGATATTTTTATGAAAATTTACAAAATTCATTTTTCCCCTCTAGATATACTAATGATGGTACTATACAATAATAATATCTTAGATACTACTCTTTAGATATTTCCATCAAATGCAATGCACTTTTTCCCATATTTAAAGGACCCAAAAAGCAAAAACAAAAATATCTTCTTTACTCACCGAATCTTTTAGAACACAACTGCATTTTTTCACTATGTCCACGTCAGCAGCCGACGCCGTGGCCGGAGAAATCGCCGGTTCCGACGACGGTGTTCTAGAAACACCATTCCTAGACTCAGAACGTTGGAACATCCTCCAGAGTATAGCGGAGGAAGGAGGCTACGCATACGCAACCATGACGTCGCTTGCGGCGGCCGGAGATTTACGAGCGGCGGAGGCGGCGAAGGAGATGGCGTGGGAACAGTTACATTCAGGTCCATGGCATTCGGTTGTGCCTATATGGAGAGATGCGTATTCAATGGCGTGTATGCATTTGGCGAAACTTCATTATGCTAATGGTGAGTTTAATCAAGCGATTAAAGCTTTAGATATGGGGATTATTATGGGAGGAATGATGCTTAGGGATGAATTGAATCTCGCGATTCGAAAGGCGTCGGAGAAGGAGAAAGCACGGAGTGATCTCGGAGAAAAAGGTGAATCCGAGATTAAATTTGTTTCTCAAGAAATTAACGTGGCGGAGGTGAGGTTCGTCCCTCGCAATTTACGATTTGTTGTATTGTTCAGCTCTCTATTAAGCTTTGTTTGAACAAAAAAAGATGTGATTTTGATAGTAATCATTTAATAATTTGTTTGTGTGGATTTGACTTGAAACGAACTTTAAGAAATAAAGGACCTTCTGAATTTTGCTCGTCTTAAATTAAAGATATGTAGAATTATCAAAATGTCACTTAATCTTGTGGTCTTAAACGTTTAGAAAGCTAAAATTAAAAAGTTTGCCAACAAGAAAAGAGGCAAGGAAGTAAGAATTTTGATACTTATGGTTTTGAATGTCATTTAGTTGTGTGCTTATAAAAGCTTAATGGTATATTCTTTAGCATTTTTTAGAGTTAAATTGTTTCTAAACGTAGAAAAGATCATTCTTTTTGGAACCGAACAAAACATTGGGAAGGAGGGTGATTTGTTTTTTTGATAACTGAGAAATCTTCGAGGGCCAGTAGGACATGGTTCAAAATTTGGTGGACAGGTTTTAGTTAACATGTGATGTGTGCGGTGTGCCTAATCCACACATCACAAACTGAGCTCTTACCACTAGATGAAAGTCCGTGAAATGGGGGGAGAAATTGTGACTATTTTAAGTCTTTTTCCAATTAACTGAACTTGAGAAATGTAAATAGTTTCGATCAAGTCTTTTTTTTAAGAAGTGCATTGCAAATTCTTGTATGACTTTGCTCCGTCTGTGTTGTATTTTCTTCTTTTGGGAAATAAGCTAATGGAGGAACTGATATATTAGAATTGGAAGCTAGCTCATATTATTGCTGGTTTTAAATGTGGAATAAGATCAAATTGAAATCAAAGAAGAAGAAGCAGTTCGTTTGTATACTTGTTAAGCAGGATAAAAGAAAAAATAAATGTTTGTCTGTAGTTCTCTTAACTCTGTACTCAAGGATTCATATGTCTTCTTAGTAGAGTTTCAGTTTTTCTCATTCCCTTTCAATGAACTACCATAAAAATTGTTCATTTCTATTTTATTATCTCCCTGTTCACTTCTTCAGTCAGTGTTAATCCCCCTCTTCATGTTTTGTGCTATGTGGTATGATATGAATGAACAACTGTTGAGCGGTGAAGGAAGTACTAAGATTTTTTCCTTGCTTAAGCTTAGGAATAAACACGATGAGGAACTCTAGGTTTGTTAATCTACTTTCTGAGTCTTTTTTGGTCAAGGAATCTACTTTCTGAATCTTACTAACGAAATGTTTTAAAACTAGAAATGTTTTATAGTTTCACATCCATTTTAGCTAATTGTAGGATAAAGCATCCATTTTTGCAATCCTGTTTTGCATTTTGTAATTAATGGGTTTCGGTAATTCATTGAATGCCACAATGAAGGAGTACGATCCTCTTTAAATCCTTGATTGTACCTATTTTTGTCTAGTAGGTTGGAAAACCTCTTTAAATCATCAGTTATAGCATTTTTGTCAATTTGTTCCAGCTGTCTGTTGAAAAAATTGAATGCATTTTACCAATTATATCAATGAATACATGTTTTCTAGGTGAGCTCATCAGTGAGTGCTCTCTAAGCTTTCACATAGTTGAGGTGGTCTAGCATTTACTTGAGTGCTAATTGTGTATTTGAGATGAGAAGTGTAGTTATTTATCTTTTGTTTTGACTTTGCAGGTGCAGCAGTCATTACCTATTAAGTCTCTGTCTTGTAAGTTAGTAGGGAAAAGGCCAGCCTTATCGTTGGAGGCATTCCTGAGAGACCATTATTTATCAGGAACTCCGGTGGTAATCAGAGATTCCATGGATCACTGGCCTGCTAAGAGTAAGTGGAATGACATGAATTATCTTAGAAGGGTTGCTGGCTTCCGTACAGTCCCCGTTGAGGTGATTACATTTACCACTGAACTCTATATCTGTTGCATATTCCAACATTAAATTGATCAGCAGATTTCTAACCATATCCAGAAGATAAGTCCTCTTTAAAGCAAATGACAAGAATGCAAGTCCCTTCTTCTTGAAATGTATAAAGAGAATGTATTCGTATAGCCAGTGGTGGACCCAGGATTTTCTTTCAGGGGGTTCGAAAAATAAAAGTATAAACGTGTAAATAAGCCTTTAGAAATGGAAACCTTGAATTCTTTTGGGTTTAAAACCAAACTTTTAGCACATTTTTTAAAGTAAAAAAAAAAAACTAAAAAAAACTTGAAAAACAGACCTGAAAATTAAAAAAAAAACTAAAAAAAACTGAAACTGAATAAGAAAAAAATAAAACGCTTTCACTGGGATTCGAACCGGTGACGTACAGCTTAATTTCAGGGTACTTGCCACTGCACCATCAGTTTCTCTTTGTTATTGAGGGGGTTCAAAATGTATATATCTACAGAAATACAGATTTTTTGCCGAGGGGGTTCGGGTGAACCCACTGGATACCACGTGGATCCGCCCCTGTGTATAGCATGTGAAAAGAGAATCAACGAGCTCAGGGCTTAGTTTTCACAATATTGTTACCGAGTCCAAATTTATAGCTAGCTTTCCACATTCTCAGTGGAATATGATATAAATGTTTCATATTAAAAGGGTGTCTCTTGAGTGCTATGTCAACTCTAATGCAATCAATGCATGAATTCACTCAAAACTTGATATCGACTTAAGCCATTTTCCAGGTTGGAAAGAACTATTTGTGCCCAGAATGGAAGCAAGAGCTGATCACATTCTCTGAATTTCTTGAGAGAACTCGATCCAATGATACTACCTCTGTGGAAACTACGTACTTAGCTCAGCATCAATTATTTGATCAGGTATAATTTTTCCTCTACATTTATTTCTGTATATTTGTGTAAACACTTTTACCTTGAACTTATTTTTTTGGAATTAGTGGCTTAGCTTTGTAGCTAAATGACAGATACAAGAGCTACGGCAAGATATTGTTATTCCTGATTATTGTTTTACTGGAGGTGGGGAAATCAGGTCGCTTAATGCTTGGTTTGGTCCAGCCCGGACTGTGACGCCTTTGCATCATGATCCTCACCATAATATACTTGCTCAGGTACTACATACAGCCAAATATCATACATATTTTTACAATAAGCTTCCTGAGCTTAACAAAAAGTAAATCAGGTTGAACCATAGGTGATTGCTTTGATTGATTATTTTTTAGGGGGGAAAGTTTCTGCTACTGTGTGCATGTTGATATGTTTCATTTTTATTTCTTGTGATCTTCTGCATTTCAATTTACAGGTTGTTGGCAAAAAGTATGTACGGCTTTACTCAGCGTCACTTTCGGATGAGCTTCACCCACATAGTGAAACCATGCTTAGCAATTCCAGCCAGGTATATGCTTCTCCATTATTTTTAATTGCAGTTCACCAGAATTGTCATTTCAACGGTCTGTTGTTCAGTATTTTTAGCCTTAGTTAGTTGTTACCAACTCCATTTATGCTAGTGTCTTTGTTTTACTCGGTATAGTATTTAAAAGAGATTTGAAAATGTTGGTTGTTAGTAATAAGTACTACTCATGTGTTGTGTTTTATGATGGTATTTGGCTAGACACGGAGTTTTAAGATGTTTATTTGACTTGCATATCAGAAAGAGTAGATTGGTGATGGTTGAAAGGTTCATATTAAAGTTTGTGTAGTTTATATACTACTAATTCTTCCTAAAAAGCTGTAGATCCTATATAGAGATGACACTGTAACAAACATTTTACAATGTTCCAACATAGGAAGTGTCATCAATTGGGAAACAGGGAGCTGATCCAACCTATTGCCTCTCTATCTCCATGGGTAGGGTTAAGGTTTGCGTATACTCTACCCTCCTTAGACCCCACTTGTGGGATTTCACTGGGTATGTTGTTGTTGTTGGAGATGATCCAACCTATTGACTAGTGTTATCAGAGAGCAGGACAAAGGAAAAGTCCTCCTGAAAAATGGGTTCCACAGAACATATGTAGTTTTATGAAACTGATTTTTCTTTTTAGGTTATCGAAATTTTGGGATGGCTGAAAAGGGAAGTCCGACTATACTTCTAGGACAGAGTGAATAGTGAATACTGTATCTTTTAGGGAAAAAAGTAACCGATTTCTCTTTCCATTTTTACTCTGCTGCACATAACTGCACACGACAACACATATCAGGGTAGAAGAGAACTATTATATGCATCTCAAGGTTCTGCTTCTCTTACATATCTGAGGGTTCCACTTATATTATCGTACCTCTCTTTGATGAAACTTACGTTATCGTTTTTCCCTTCCAATTGTATGGTTGTTGCTTACTTTAGATGGTTGATATCGCCCACAGCTTTTCGTCTGAACACATTTGAAATCTTGTTTGAAGGTTGATCTAGACAACATTGACGAGAAAGAGTTCCCAAATATATTAGACCTGGAATTCCAGGACTGTATTTTAGAGGAAGGTGAGATGCTTTACATTCCCCCTAAATGGTGGCACTACGTCCGCTCTCTCACGACAAGCTTTTCAGTTAGCTTTTGGTGGAGTGATGCTGAAAAATTAGACGACTGATCGGTCTCGTCTGGTGTATACAAAGGAACCAGTTCAACCATCATTCTTCTGCAGATAGCAATGTGGACTTCACCACTACTAATGCATTAACTGTCATTGTCCAGTGTGATTGTTTCAGCTCCAAGTAGCCTTGTTGTCTTTGAGACTTTGATGATGAATTTTTCAAAGAGTGGCAATCTTGCTTTATTAATTGAAGGTTTGTCTGATCATTATCATGAATTTGGTAAATAAGGTGAAAATGAAATTTTTTCTTATTTGGAACTGAGGTATAGTTATTGTTGTAGGATTTCGCGAGATGAAATGATAGAAAGGTTCAGAATTGTTGGTTTCACGAGTCTCATACCTTTACTGTTGTTTTTTTTATCTATCTAAACTATCGGTCTTTTGAATTAAAACACATTTTGATGCTAAGTTGGCCAAATATTGTGCTCACTCGACAACAAGTGTCCACAAAAAAAATGATAGTTTGAAACACATGCACTATCAGTCTTTTTTTGTTGTTGGAGTTTTTAGATTAGATTATAAAATAGAAATTTAATATTATCTTATCTTAAATCTTATGTATTAGTCCATGAATTTTTAAAATATGACTGACCAATTTATTTGACTCCAAATTGTGTGGGTCATTCATGATGATCTAGTGAATGATGCACATTACTTTTATAAGATTATGCCATTATTTTTTTTAAGTTTTGAGGTAGCGGAATAGAAATTCATGATTATTTATGTTTTTCGTGTGCATTAGTCTATAAAATTTCTAAAATTTGTTTGATCGGCTCCATTTTATTCCAAATTTGGTGGGGCAATTCGTGACAACCTAGTGAGCGATACACGTTTCTTTAGTAGGATCAACGTCACTTTTATTTTGAAGTTTTGGGATCTTGAAATATAAATTCAAGATTTTTTAATCTTTTTGTGTGTATTAGTTCATGATTTTCTTGAAATATGATTGATTGATTCCATTTGAATCCAAAATTTGTGGGTCATTGGAAGTTATCTATTGAACAATATTCATTGTTTTCCAAGGGCTGGTATTTTTTTATAAGATTTTTGGATCACAAGATAATAATTTAGAATTATCTTAACTTTTCGAGTGTATTAGGTCATTAATTTTCCAAAATATGACTAGCTGACTCTATTTGATCCAAATTTTATTGGTCCATTTGTGACAACCTAGTGAATGATACTCGTTACCTTTACATGATCGATATCACTTTTTTAGAATTTTGAGATCACGAAACAAAAAATTTGAATTATCTAAACTTTTCAGGTAATGTCTGGCCGACCCATTTTACCCCAAAATTTGTGGGTTTATTACAATCAATGAAAGATACTCATTGTTTTTAAAGGACTTACATTGCTAATTTTGAATGGTTCGAACCATGAAACATTATCACAATTTTTTTGTGTGTATATTAATCCACAAATTTTCTAAAATATGATTGATAAACTCTATTTTACCACAAAATTTGTAGGTATATTTGTGACGATTTAGTAAACGATATATTTTTGCCTTTGTAAGAACGATGTTACTTTTTTGAGTTTCAAGTTCATGAAATTGAATATCATAATTATCTCAACTTTTTATGTATATTAATTCAATTTTAAAATTGTAATATAATATAATATAATTTAATGCAATTAATTTTTCTGAATTAGTCAAATTGATTTTTAAAAGAGAAAAAGTAATACTTATTTTGAGAAGAAAGAAAATGTTTGATGGTCCAATGATTGTAAAAATTTATTTACACATAATATTTACATCAAATTAATAATATATATTTCCACATATTTTCTTCGTTTGGTTTTACTTGTCATAATTTTTTTTTTGAGGGTCAAATATGAACTTTTAACCAATATTTCATCAAATTCACCTAATTAAATTAATTCTCAAAAAATCAACTATCTTAAAAACGATATAAAGAACTTTTACCATTTAATAATAATTAATTAACATATATTCTCATTTCATCAAATTGAGACGATAAAATTAATATGATTCAATATAAACACTCGACGAACTCTACAATATCACAGATGTAAAGACAAAAAGCTTCTATAGGAACTCAATATATCAATTAATATAATCCAACAAAGACAAGATTTCAATAGCCATCTTTCATTCTCCCTTCTTCTTTCCACCATGGAAGGTGAAAAAGGTCACATAGTTCTCTTCCCTTTCATGGCACAAGGTCATATAATCCCTTTCTTAGCTTTAGCTTCAAAATTTACCCAAAAGGGTTACCAAATCACTTTCATAAACACACCATTAAACATCAAGAAACTCAAATCATCATCATCATCAAAAAACCCTTCAATTCACTTTCTTGAAATACCCTTTAACAGTACTGAACATAATCTTCCACCAGATGCTGAAATCACTGATTCTTTACCTTATAATCTTGCCCTTAAACTTCTTCAAGTTTCCCCTTCACTTGAATCTAACTTCAGATTCATTCTTACTAATCTTGTTAACCTAAAGATTGGATTTTTCAAGAAACCCCCAATTTGTGTTGTGTCAGATTTCTTTTTTGGATGGTCAGCCAAGGTAACTCATGAATTTGATATTTTACATTCTATTTTTGTTGGTGCTGGTGGTTTTGGATTAGCTTGTTATTACTCTATGTGGATTAATTTACCTCATAAACATACTGATAATCTTGAGTTTATACTACCTGATTTTCAAGAAGCTGGAAAATTTCATGTTACACAGTTGTCACCTAGTTTTGCTATAGCTGATGGAAATGATGATTACTCAGTTTTTCAGATGAAAAATCTTCCACTTTGGAAAAACTCAGATGGGGTTTTGTTTAATACAGTTGAGGAGTTTGATAATAGTGGATTGATGTATTTTAGAAGGAAGTTATGTATACCTGTTTGGGCAATAGGACCAATACTTTATCAAGAAAATGATACTAAAACTCCTAGGAAAGAATCAGGTATTCCTTTAGTAAAATGTAAAGAATGGTTAGATAACAAGGATGAAAAATCAGTTCTTTACATATGTTTTGGTTCACAAAGCACAATTTCGCCGTCACAAATGATGCAACTAGCAAAAGCATTAGATGGGGTTGAAGTAAACTTCATTTGGGTGATTAGACCACCTTTAGGATTTGATGTAAATGCTGATTTCAAACCAGAAGAATGGTTACCAGAAGGGTTTATTGAGAGAAATCAAGAAAATGAACAAAGAGGACTAGTAGTGGTTAATTGGGCACCACAAGTTGAAATCTTGGCTCATGAATCAATAGGTTCATTTTTGAGTAATTGTGGTTGGAATTCAGTTCTTGAATCATTGATCAATGGGGTTCCATTAATTGGATGGCCAATGGCAGCTGATCAGTTTTTTAATGCCAAGTTTTTGGTTGAAGAAATTGGTGTTTGTGTTGAAATGGCTAGAGGGACTACATTTGATGTAAGTTATGGGGATGTAATTGAAAAGATTGAGTTAGTTATGGATAGTGAAAGTGAAAAAGGGAAAAGATTAAGGGCTAAAGCTTGTGAAGTTAAAGAAATGATTAAAGATGCTACTAGAGATGAAGATGCTTACAAAGGATCTTCTATTAGAGCTATGGATGAATTTTTTAATTTGATGATGAAAGAAAGGATTGGCTCACAATAATTGACTTTTTTTTTTTGGTTAATAATAAAGAAAGAGAAATCTAGAAGAGAAGTTCAAACCTCTTTCTTTATCTTTCATATATGTATATAATTATCTTTTTTTTTTGGATTTTTCAATTCTTCTTTACTTTTGAAAAAGAAATGATCAAGGTTGCAGTGGGATGGATGAGATTGTATCATCTTTATTCAGGAGTTTCGAGTTCAACTATTCAAGTCTTGGATATGTGAAAATCTTAGTAGGGAGTGTTTCTCTCTTAAATGAGCTTTGTGTGGCACGGACTCTAATTAATCGTGACTTCAATGTGGATATCGAACACTAGATTAGAGTTTTCCTACTACATGAATATTGATTAGTCAGAACTTCAAAGCGAATATCAAATGCCGGATGAGAAATTGAAAGAAAATTTCCATTATGATATGAAAAAGAAAATTTGTGAATAATGAGATGACTTGTAATTGGTTTTAAGAGCGTGTGTGGAGTAGAGCTTGCAACTATATATTGAGTTCATTTTTAAGTTATAGGTTTCTATTCTTGGGATAACTTTTAAGTTCCAACTACAATTATTGAAAATTTTCCATGGATTTCTTAATGTTTTTTTTTAAAGAAATTTTTGAGAAATGATATATAACACAATGTCTACGTATAGTACAACAATTATTACCAAACTTATTTTCTAGTTAATTCCGCATATACAAGCTCGTTTTTATTATTGATTTTAAGCTTAAATAAAGGAGGACCACATGAAAACGCTCTTTAGTGGAGCTTTCGTACCAAGAAACTATTGACTTGGCTTGGTAGGTGGGAAGCAAGTCCAAAGATCACTGATTAGTCGAATGGGTCCATTTCTTTGATCTATCATTGAGTTGATTTCTTGAATATTTACCCATATTTTAAAATTACCTACTAAAATCACTTTTGTTTCTTTTAATGACATGTCAATCAACATAAAACTAGTAAAATTCAAGATGATAGTAATTTTCCTAGAACTAGAAGAAGAAAATATTAGTGAATACACGTTGAACCAATATTGAATCTCACCAATCAATTACTCAAAAAAAATAAAAATACACTGAACAATTTCTCAGCAGAAATAATGAATTTGTATGTAAATAACATAATAATTGTACCGACTTTTGGTGAATCAAATTTATTGTCACTGAGAGTAAAATTTATACATACGCTATATGAATTACATATCTCAAACAAAACAATATGCCTCACCCACCCCCCCCCCCCCACCCCCCCAATCTCCCAAAAAAATAGAAAAAATATATTATATATTGCTTATGTGACATTTATTTGCTTATTTCAAACTTCTTAATTTTGTTCATGTGTATGAACATAAAATTATATTTAAAAACTACGTAAAATAATATACCAATTAATAATTTAAAGGGCATATAAAAAGTTATGATAAAATAAACATCTTGTTTGACTCTCGAAATTCGAACATCGTTCCATAAGTTGGTACAAAAGGAGCAAGTAATGTGGCCTTGACATGTGAGAGCTTTCATCAATGTTGTGAAAAACCATGTGAAAAATAAGACTCAATTATTAAAAAAGAAAAGATTGATATGTGCATTAAAACGATGGTTTAAAATCAGACCTATTTTTATCCACTATTATATGTTACACTATAAGTTTTCCAAGATTATATATATAAAAAATGTGGGACTATAAACAAAGCCTAAATATATACAACTTAACTATTCTAACAATATTCATAATAACCCTTTTAAGAATGATGCTAAATACTGATTCATTTCAATTTATGTGAACCTATTTAACTGAGTTTAAAGTTAAAGAAACACTTGTTATCGGACACCGGGTAAAACCCCAACCAGGACCAACAAGTCCTAGTACAAAAGTGAAGGAAAATGTGTTACCTGACTTGTCATGTCCTCTTTTTGTAAGGGGTAATCAATCATAAGTAATGCAGATTAGTTCAATATTCATCATCATAACCATAGTGTTGATCATAGTCATATCCTCCAACATCCTCATCGTAACGCATATCCTCATCATACTGCACAAATGATTCTTCATAAATCTCGTCTTCTTCCAGGAAAATTTTGCTGTTCTCGTTATGATTTGTTGAATCATCCACATTTCGACTCTTCTTTGGGTTCTGTAGAATTTCCTGTATAAATAACATGATCAAGAGTTAAACATCTTTTATCGAGATGAGACCAACAAATGCTTTAGATTTGTGTAACTTGTCCTGTACATGTTCAAAATTATAGGGTGCTCCCGGAATTCTCATCTACTTGAGATCCCTACCGGGAGTTGGAGTGATTTCGAGGTTGTGGGTCTTTTTATAATCCTCCAATGTTAATAATAGGGAAACCAAGGAGCTGAACTAAGATCAGGTCTAATCCAGGGCGGAGGCACAATGCAAGTTATAGGTTCGGTAAATTTCAGTAATTTTGGCTCAAACCATGTATATATATATATGTACAGATAGTCTATTCAGAGCCCAATAAACTATACATTCAGTATCTGCTGAATGGAATAGAACAATTTATATGCCGGGATTGGATGAGTGTATTAGAGAGTTGTCAAATGCATCTCCCAGAACTTTAATAGCAGAGATCATAAGATGAGCAGCAGTGGGCAGTGGCAAAGGAAAAGTCTGACAAATCTACAATATTTTGATGCCACATTATTTAATATCCTCCCATTTCCTGAATATCCAAATATTACGCATAATAGCGTCTCAAAGACTAGCTATCTCCGACCACCACCAACACCAAACATTCTGCTTATGTTCTTTTCAATAAAGAAAACGATATTCTGGTAAAGGAGTTGAGATCTGAGTAAAAATTGAAATTAAAAGCAGGTATACTGGAATTCTAAAGAAATTTTGGAGTAGGAGAAACACGTACAGAATCATCAAAAAGCTTTTCGAGCAGATCATAGTTGATCTTAGTGCATAGCCTCTGCATCACATGATATAAAGCAAGGTAAGATACAAACAACACAACCAATAGATCTGACAAACATTGTGTCATGAAAAAGAGGAAGATATACCATGCAATGCAAACATAATACAAAGAGGAAAAGAAATGATTTAAGACCAACGGAAAGAAACCAAAATTCTTCTATGTATTTTTACGTAGTTGCATATTCCTACAGGTAAACTGGACTTGCAAGCTCATTTGTAATCCTTATAATCATCCAAATTTAGGCAAAATGTGACAGATAAATTGAAATTGTGGAAAACCTTGACTCAACAATAATAATAAGGACATGCAGGAACATTCATCAAGACTCGTGGAAAAGGTAAGAAACTTCCATAACACAGAGATCCCTATGAACAGAGTGGTAAAGATTGTAAATTTCTTTTCCTCTACATACACACACCTTTCTAGTTAACATTTGCTTCGCTGCTTCGAAAGGGGTTTTAGCAGGACCAGACTTTTTCAGTTCTGCAGCCCTTTTCTGTCGTTTTTCCTGTATATCACAAAGCAAAGTGTAAGCTAACTCCAGGAGATCTCTAGAGCAGCTATTGCGTATGAAAATTTTCACATGCATATGCTATTCTTGTGGTAAGTAACTAAAGAAAGAGAAAACATGTTGTAGTCAGTTGGTGTTGTATGTTTATTTCCTTCCAGAAGACCCACATGAGTGCTAGTGGAAAACTATACATTGCCTACAGTTGTGATTGTTTAGTTTAAATCGATTTTGAAGAAATTGATCTGGATTTGAAATTACCAACCTAAGTCTTCAGGCAAAGATATATTACCTTGTGAATGCGAAGTTGGAAGACATAAACAATATGCATGGACTTGAGACGCATCGGAAGGATAATGTTGAAAATGAAGCTAGAATCATCAAGAGTGAATGAAGATACGAAAAGAAACTCAAAATTAAGAGGGCGTATCACAAATATACTTGTGAAATATTCTAGAATTACTAAATGCATTTTAGTGTTATCCATGCGACTTTAGGATATTTTATGTGATTAGGTGCATAACCATTATATTATCTAGGTGCATGACCTTTTTTATTAGTTAGATGACTTTTATGTTATTATTGTGGCTAAGTTCATAGTGTGTATATGAAAATATTTAGTAGAAGTATCTCTTAGCACCGATATATAGAAAGAGCCGCTCGTAATGTTGTTATATAAGAAGTTTATCATTATACTTAGTGAACCTCATGTTTATCACCCTTTTCCATCCTCGTTGTACCTTACCGTATTTTATATGAAGAAACTAGCTAATACAACACTATGAAACTAAAAGGATCCCTTATTTTCCTCACACTTGAAACTCGGAAACAATCTCAAAAGTTTAACCACTAAAAGAGATTGAATGTTTATGTCTCATTTTCGATCATTGTACCCAAGCCTTGAGTCCTTAGAAATATAAGAGAAAACCGCAAGTCATTTTTCAAGTTTGTTGTGCTTAAATATATTAACGAACATCAACTTCTTCACAACCATAGACATCAATAAAGTTAATTACCTTTCTCTAAGGTTTCTTGGTTCCTCAATATGACTTCAGTTTTCACCAGGTAACAAACTCAAGATAAGTTCAGAGTACAACCTTTCTTGATTCTGCAACATTATTAGCAGCAGCAGCAGCAAGCCTTCGTGCATTTCGCACATCCTCCGAACAGTTAGCTAAAATGGACTCGTCAGCCTTCTTTGCAGCTAATGCAGCTGCTTCATTAGCTGCTTTTTCCTATAAATATTGATCAGCAAGCTCACTCAGAAGAATGAAGGGAAAGATATGTGAAGAAGTGAGTGCAGACTACCGTTTTTGTGATGAGAAAAGTTGCCGTGAAGATGGACCAAAGGAAGCAAAAGTGTAGCAAAACACTCATTGCTTAACCACAGTCAACATAGTAGAAGAGACCAAAGAATCACCAAAAAACCATAATTAAGAAAAACAAAAACAAATTGATCTAACACAACAAGACCTCTATTATAACTGCTAAGCGCTAGTAGTAATCTCATGAACCAACAGCATATTCATTCAAGTACTTGTTAATATATTTATAAATCCTAAGGCCACTATAGGACCTTGTGATGTACATTCTAACAACATGGTGATTTGAAAAGAAATTAACTGAGTCACCTCATATTCTGGGTTCATTTTTTCCCAAATGATCTTCTTACAGCGCTTCGCCTCCTCACCGAGAAGATAAATGTCAATCTGACAGAAATGCCGGCACAGAGTATCAGCCACGACAGGTTAGTGAAGCAGGAAATACATGCCCAAATATTGCACAACTAAATCCAATTGCCACAGGTATACATTCTGTTGACGCAGAATAGTTTTACATATATTTACTAACAAACTGTTTTTCTTTTTCTGACCAAGTAAATGTATTCTCATTCATAAACATGCCAAACTGACTGTATACAACCTGTTATAATACTGTAAAGAATGGATAGTGGGCCTAACTCAAACCTCACAAGCTAGCTTAGGAGGTGAGAATTTCTCAAATCTATATTTAAGAGTTCACTCATCCCTTCACAACCCCTCACACCCAGGGCTGGACATCTGGAGCATGAGCAGTTTAATATGAGGTCCAATATCGACTAGAATTGGGATGGGTCCTGATCTAATACCATGTAAAGAATGGATCTTGGGCCTAACTCAATCCCAAAAGTTAGCTCAAGAGGTGAGGATAGCCCGCCATATTAAAGAGACCACCCATCCCTGACCGGTGTGGGACTTTTCACAAATACAAAGTTCACTTATTACGGATGATGCTTCTTTCCAAGCAAAGGATGAAAATTAGGGTCAGCTAGTATCGTAATGTCATTTGCTAAGTATCATGAGGTATGGCAGGATGAAATCTGTCTTAATCACAGTTTTTGCACTAGGCTAACATAGATTTTTAAATGAAACTTTCAAGGATCATGACCAGTAGAGTTACCCCCTACTAAATGAAAACCAACATAGAAGAAGTAGCACACCTCTACGTCATCAATATCAGGGAAGTTCCCTGATTCATCATGATCGTCAGGACCCATACAATCCATGTCATGTACTGTATCATGAGTCATGTTATGCTCAGCTTTAGCCACTGAGAATGACCCTGCAACTGAGAGAAAAACAACTTATTCTATGGTTTTGATCCAGAACTCTCTCCCAACATTCTAATTCCAGAAGAAAACAAACATTTACCTATTTGCTCAGACCCTGATATCTGCACATTTTTACTCCCGGTCACACTCTGGGTGTTCCCTTCCTGTTCAGGCTGATCATCAACCAAAAGAAAACAAAAAGAGAATACATGAGAGGCACTATTCAGAGAGCAAAAAAAAAAGGCTGCATATTTCCAGTAAACACCAATTAGATTCAAGATTTTGGCAATAGCCTAAGGAAAGACTTCTCAAAAAGAAATCACAAAAAAGGGCTGGATACTATTCTCTATTCTGAAGTATCATTCAATTGAAACTCATTTTATTCTGAAGTATTGTCAGGATCACTGAAATAAACAATAATTATAGTAAGATAAAACGGCTTTAAATTAAAAGTCTATCATCATCATACATTTAAGTGGCAGGAAAATGAACATTTGCCGTTCCTTGAAGAGGTGGTAAGGATACATTAGGGAAGTATTAGAGCTCGTCTTAAATTTTGTAAGAGAAAGCTTAAGAAACACATAATTTATCTTTCTGCAGGTTAAACTCTGTTTAGCAGGATGCAACCTCATATTTAGGAATTTCATCCAAAGAAAATCTAGAGTCTAAGCAGAAATCGTCTTCTCCCTACACTTTCTCTATTTTCTTATAGATACCAATTCTTTTCTTCAAATGTATCCTTCCATCTTGAGACTTTAACCTGACTTGTGTCCTTTCCAACAGTCAAAAGCATTCTTGAAAGCATAAAATGCTACTTTACAACTACAAGGTAATAATGCTTTTGGATAAGTAGCAGCTCCAATGAGTACCTCAGTGACATTGTTCTCCACCTGATTGGACATGGAAAATTTTGGATCCTCAGCAGCTTTTTTTGCCACTAATCTTCCCCTCTCAGCATCTTGGAAGGCAGGAGGTTCAGATCCTCCATCAAGCCCACCCGAAAGTGTTACAAACTGCAAACACATTCATGAGCATTACATATGATTATACTACTGAAAACTTAAAAAGGCCAGGGTACCAAGTAATTACATCACTGTAACAACTTTCACAAAGACCATGAGCAAAGGGCAGCTCCACACTTTCTTTGTGTTCACATAGCACTTCTGTGATCCCAGATCCTTTTGATCCCGAACAAAATTGTTGGGCCAGCCTCTCTTCTTTCTCAAGCTCCTGGGCTCTTGTATTGAACTCCTCAATCTAGATGCAAGTTAGAAGTAGAAGTATGAAACTCGGAAAGGAAATTTTTGGCTAACAAGCCATCACCAGAGGCAACTTGCATCAAACTCAAATATTAATGTATAAAGTGAAAAGGAGGGAGTTAAGATTTTAGATTCCCAGACAAATTTGTTTTCACTCTCAACAATAATATATATGTCATCAAGCACATCAGGCTCATACAAATAGCACATCACTAGGCATAGGATGATTTCTCCTGAACACGAGCATAAATTTCCCTGAAGCCCGAGGCGCCCAGCCCATGGACAAGTTCTTTTTAAGATTCCACTAGTTGACCAAGAGGGGAAAAAAAGGAGGAGTCAAAGACAGGTGAAATTAAAATCTTTCCAAAGTGCAGGTATTGAGTGGCTTCATGACATACTAGAATCTGGTTATACTGTGACAGCTGTAGACCAGATGAGATCTTTCATTTGCTCTTTTTTGGGGTCTTTTGTTAAGAAAGAGTATACATCTCCTGTACTAGATGTGTATGCAATCCATAAGTTTTACGATATTGGTTCCAGCATGGGTGCCAAATTACTTAATACGCCTTGTCCATGAACAGGAGTAAGCACCTCACAATACTACATTACTTTTTAAGACTAATTTAATAGCTGGTTTCCCTCCCAACAAAAATGAAAAGACCTGCAGACATGCTTAAATACATGCACGTGAAGCTTTTCAAACAGAGAATATCAAAGTATCAGTAGTGGTCATCCTACCAGCTTTTGGTACATACCGTTAAGCTCCCAGATTCTGTGTTTTCAAATTCAATCAAACGCTTGGTCAATGTTGCTTCACAAATATGTACAACTTTGATCTGTTGACCAAAAGAATAAACAAAATAGGAAAGGAAATATCATGTTCCTTGTGCTATGTGACCATAAAAAATAAATGTGAGAGTCGTACAAGTGTTTGTACTACATAGGCTTGAACATAAAATAAGTGAAGAAAGTATAACAAGAACAGTTGTCAAGTCCAATGTCAAGAAGTAGTCCAAATCTGTGACCAAGAAAGAAGTAGTCCTCGAAAACTAGCTAAAACGCGTAAGAGATTCACAAAGCAGAATAAAACTTTTTTTTATATGAAGTAAGATGTTTCATGAGAAGGCATCAAGCAGATGCAAAGCTTACAAAAGAGAATTAGGTCAAGCCAGATACATAAAAGACTAGGAAACCTTACTTTCACACACATTATCATACTTTCAGATGCACATAAGTTGTAAGCGGAATACTTACATCATGAAGCATGTCTATAAAGAAATCTGAATTCTGACCATCAATATAAAGAAAATCTAGAACGACCACTTACAATTTCTGATTTAGAACGATTCAGTCCATGTGAAAGAGCAGCAATGTATAGTGCAGCTCCACATACCCCACTTGGCTTTCTCCCTGTCTATAGACAATTTATGGATTTGTGCAAAAATGTAGTGATTCTTATTAGTTCCATTGAATTATTCCAGTAACTTCTACATAAATTATATGCAAAGAAAATCATGTATAACCTGCATCCAATCACGCTTCATGCTGGCCACAATGAGAAGTGCAGTTCTAGAAACATTTGGCTCCCTTCCCCCAAATAAACCTACATTATAAATTGATAGTCTTCACTGATGAACTCCAACAAGCTAACAGCAAAATTATATCGACTGAAAGAGAATAGAAATAAATACAGAAAGGAAAGCGAAAAGTAGAATTAAAGGCAACATACTAAGTAAGGTGTAATTGCAAAGGTACTCCACAGGTACAACAAATAAATTTTTGGATGGAACAGGAAGGAAAACAAAAAGAATAGAGTTCTTTTGCACATACCAATAAACTAAAGAGCGGCGCATTACTGTGCAAGAAAATTGAGGTAACATGCACTTTACATATGAAAATAAGCTATCAGATGAGAAGAACATGAGAGGGATGAAATGAGGTCTGCCTCATCTTTATTTTTGATATCCTGCTACATCAAATGTCACATTGATCATTGCCCAACGTTTTGATAAAAGACCATTGTTTCCTTCCCTAGAGCGCTATCACCTACATACTACTTGAAAATTCATATTAGTTCATTCTCTAGCATTAGGAGCCACTGTCTACCTCCGAGATTTTTTTTGACAAATTCTGCTCTTTAAATGCGTTCATTCTTCCATCCTCCAAGTATAATGACACATGAAATCATGGTGTATAACACATTTGTTTGCCGAGAACTGCAGCTTGTAATGACAATTTTCGTATTGAACAGTTTAAAGCATGCAATTAAATGGCTTTTTGCTATCCTTCCTGAACGCGTAATTAGATAGTCATGTTCTGACATCGGATGGTAGTATACACATCTTTTTTTATTCTGAACTTCCCCTTTCACAATTGCAGTGTGTTATATACCATCTACGGAAGCTTACACACACCTTGTAATATCTAATAAATTATATCATTCATCAATCACATGCTGCTCAATCCCTAATGAGTTACATCAGCTAGATGAATCATCTACATTCATTCCATTCTATTTGAGAAACATTCATTTTAACACTAAATAATTGTCTTTTAAGCCAAATTAGAGGTTCTTTGAATCTCCTACATACTCCTACACTGACCAATAGATCTTCTTCTCTATGTGTTGCTTGCACCTTCTGTTGAATGTGATTTCAAAGTTAGTCCAATCTAGTATTGCAACACATTTATTCATAACATTTGTAATCCGACCACATTCATTTTGTAGATATGTATATAATCCTGGTCCCGCTACTAACAGTTAAGAACATTACATATTACTCTTACTAACTCTGACATGAAAAGTCATTAATTCTCTGCACGCCCCAAATCAATTATGAAAACCCACACACTTAACAAACCTATTACCAGACACTTTAGTGGTTCTAATATTTAATAGTATGAATTTGGTTTGAGTCTTCCAACTTCCAACAAGCCACTAAGTCTTCGATTTGGAATAAGGACGCTAAATCTGCCCAAACCACAACACTAACAGCTCTAGTCTACAAAGGAGTTTAGATATACATGGGTTATTAAGATTTGCCAGACAGTGGCCTAAACAGAGTCCATTTCCCACCAAACATAGTAGAGGACGTCCTCCTGGCTGCTTCTATGATGAGTTGCAGAAAGAACAGCGGGGCTTCCCATGGCAAAGAGATGAACCTCAACTGCTATAAAGTGCATTTCTCACCCACGTATCAACAATGGTGTGTTTTCTATAATGCGCACTTCATTAGTGCTAATCTAAAATACTTTCTCTTAAATTGAGTTATTCTGCTACTTAAATTATGCAATATCATTGGCTCAAAAAAAAAAAGGGGGGGGGGGGGGGGGGGGCA
>JAJOOR010010153.1:0-18497 GCA_036250505.1 Solanum acaule | reverse complement strand
TTTGGTCAACAACTACGAATAGAATAGGTATCTGTAAAATAATTTATAAGATTTATTAAGTTAGATAAATATATTTGTAATAATGATAAACAATAGTTTAACAAAATAAAAACTTTAAAATTCATACCTCTAAATTTGTGTGTCTTCATTAATTGAAGAACAACAATTAATGGTTCATCTGTCGATCCAGATAAATGTGATTGCATTTGAAATGCGAGATCACCCCATAAAGTGGCAGGAAGCTTGTTTCTCCTACATAAACATTGTTGTGAAAATGATAAATTTAATTATTATTTCTCCAACATAAACAATGTTGTGAAAACGATAAATTTAATTATTATTATCATATAAGATAATATAATAATTATTATTATAATATATAATATATAATATATAATATAATAATAATATAATGGTATATACCCTATTAAATGTAAATTGTTTAATAATACTTACTGCTCATCTTCTACAACAATATTCATGAAGGAACTATTGTTGTCTCCTTGCTTTGACAATTGAATTGGTTCATATGAGACAACATGTCCAACAACTCTTAAAAAATTATGAAATTCTTAGTTATAATATTTACTAATGAAAAGAATTATATAATAATATTATTATTTATCAATTAGTTGATTCTCGTCAATCTTGTGTTGAATTTCCACTTCTTCAAAAGTGCGTAGCTTAAAAACATCCATATGAAAAGATGAATCTTCAATTTCAGTCACAATAGTATTCTGAGTGAATGTAAGCTTGTGTTTATGAGAATTTGATTTAAATTTCGAGTGATAAGGCGCTATCACAAAATATTTCATCTGATATAAACCATGGTCATAAATCTTGTCTCTAAAATACTTCATTGTGAACTTATCAATAGATGCATGTATTCAATCACCCTATATGAAAACAAAATTTTGTATAATCATTAATCATTAATATTAAATGTATAATAGAATTATAGAATAACATTAAAAACACAAATTTGAAATTAATCATACCTTTTCATCTTGCAAAATCAACTCCATAGTATACGAAATATCAGGCTTGTATTTATCGAGCACTGTCCAGAAACGATCAACGCAAACTTTTAAATTCCAGTTCATTGAGTTATTGGTAATTTCAGATATTGTGTTATATTGCAAACCCATATTTTGTAATTTGAAAGTTGACAGAAACATGTTTAGTTTGAAACAAATGGTATCTATATATAGGTACAAAGTACGTGATTTGAGAAACAATTTTTTCAAAAGTTAGTGGGAAGTTACAGAACTGGTCTTAATTTAAACTGCTCTAAATTTTAAACTGCTTTTGAATTTTTTATTACAAAATTCCTCATTTATTTACCAAATATTGAAAAAATTACTTTAAAAATAAATTGATGATTTAAAAAAAAAAATACTTCTGCAAATTAGATTTTTTTAATTAAAATTCTTTTATTAATTTTTTAATTTAATTAAAGACACCAAATAAAAAGGAAATCGAGACGCTCTCAAGATCTCATTAGGACGAGTACACCGACGAACCTTGTTAGCTATTTTCCGTTAAGTTGGTCACATTGTTCGCCGGAGATCGGACGAATTTCTGCCGTCCGATCTCAGTTCAGTTACAGATCCGAATCCCCATTTCCTGTAAGTTTCAGTTTCATTGTTTAATTCAATCATTTCTTTGCAGATTTGTATCCAATTATGCTGAATTGTCACTGAAATCCATTTGATTTATACGTGAAATTTGCTGTATTCCTATAATTCTGACCAGTCTGATGATTTTTCTCAACTGTGTTGATGTGCAAATCAGCATTCTCGGTGTACTAGCATTTTTGGTAACTTTGTCTATCTATCGATGCAATTTTTGATGGGAAATGAGCGAAGTGAGAGATTACTCAATTGTAGAGTTTACAGGATAACTGAGAAGTTTGTGAAGTAGTGATCTGCTTGTATCTAATTGTTAGTTGAGATTCACACACACATGTATATAGGTTTTAGAGTATAAATGCCTATGATGAGATTAATTCCACTGAAAAGCAGTGTGATTTATACGTGAAAATTTTCTGTATTCGTATAATTTGAATAGTCTGATGATTTTGTCAACTGGGTTGATATGCAAATCAGCATTTCTAGGTGTTACCCCCCCTTTTTTTTTTGAAAAAAAGTAGCAACAACCACCATAAAATACCTAAGTGTAATCCCACAAAGAAGGGTATGGGGAGAGTAAAGTGTGTGTAGGCCTTACCACTATCTTAAAGGTAGAGAGATTGTTTTTGATAGACGGCTCAAGAAAAAAATGCCCAAAGTAGTATAGAGAAAGAAATAGCAAAAATGAAACCATGGCAAAATACTACACACACTACTTGAAAAATCATCCTAAACAATAGTCATACGATGATATAATGATAATCAAAGTGTAAAAACAGTAGTCATACGAAGATATAATGATAATCAAAGTGTAAAAACTTACAAATAGTAACCAAACTCAAAGGATAAAGAAACTACAAGAGTAATACGACTAATAGTAAAGAGGAATAAGTTAGACAACGCTCAAGTAACTAACTAACCTCCTAGCCTTATATGTGTCCTCCATAACCTCCTATCTAAAGTCATGTCCTTGCTAAGCTGAAGCTGCATCATGTCATGTCTAATCACCTCTCATCTATACTTCTTCGACCTACCTCTGCCTCTCTTGGAAACCATCTATAACCAACCTCTCACACCACCACAATGGGGCATCCGTGCATCTTCTATACACATGCCTAAACCATCTCAGCCTCGATTCCTGCATTTTGTCCTCTATTGAGACCCCTCCCACCTTATTTCGGATATCTTAAATCCTAATCTTGTCTCTCCTAGTATGCCCACACATCCATTTCAACATCCTCATCTTTGCAACTTTCACCTTCTGAACGTGGGAGTTTCTGACTAGCCAATAATCCGTTCCATACAACATGGTCTAACCACCGCTCTGTAGAACTTGCCTTTAGGTTTTGGTGGCACCTTCTTATTACTCGGACATCTTCTGAAAAAAGTAGCATTTGTGGTAATCATCTATTTACCAGTGCCATTTATAATATGAAATAAGCGAAGTGAGAGATTACTCAATTGTAGAGTTTACAGGATAATTGAGAAGCTTTTGAAATAGTGACCTGCTTGTATGTAATTGTTAGTTTAGATTCACACATATGTACAAGGTTTATAGTATAAAGACCTATGATGGGATTAATTGCCACTGAAAGCAGTGCGATTTGTACATGAAATTTGTTGTATTCGTATAATTTGATCAGTCTGATCATTTTCTCAACTGGGTTGATATGGAAATCATCATTTTTTTTAAATTTAAGCTATTGATGAACGTTCTCATTTCAAATAGAGAACCATGCAAATGATTTCAGTTCTTGTTTTTACATTGCATTGTCATGTATTTGGTGCCAGTCTTAATGTGAAAAGATTGTGTTTAATATTGAGTATTCAATGGAAGCTGTTGTACAGCAGATAGATTTTCTCAGTTTCCTACACTGATGTAAAGGAACTGATCTGTGTGTAAGTTGGCGCAATGTTTGTGCCTCTGTATATTAAATCTTACCATTCTCCTTCTCAAAAAAAAAAAAAAATCTTACCATTCTGAACAACATTTTTTTTTTTGATGAAGTTAGTAGATTCATTTAAAGGCATCAAGAAGATGCAAGATTTACAAGGATAGATCAGTTAAGCTCACAAAAAAAAAGATTTGTAGCCTCTTTCTAAACTATAGAGCTAACAAAATCTAAATAAAAAAAAATAATTTCCCCCAACGCGTAGCTCGAGTGACAAAAGGTGGAGGATTTGTGGCTTAGGTCACAGATTCAAGCCCCACACCTTACAAAGCGAAGCCCGGTATTTAAGTGGACAAGGGTAGAGGGGCGGACCCATTATCCACCGAGTTTATAAGGCTGTGATTGGTCCAAAAGGCGGGTCACATACGGATTTCTCGGTTATCAAAAAAAAATAAATCTAAAAAATAATTTATCAAGTATTGTTCATTAAAATAAAATCCAATTTTCAGTTCCATTATTGGTTATAAAGATGATGGGTAACTGGTTAGCGGGATTTCCTATAAGCTGCCCCCCTCAAGCAAAGGGTTGGCTCTGCTCCCGGTAAAAGCAGCTTGCCGGTGTGCTTCATACCTTAGATCATAACCGACCCTTTACCCCAAAATCTTTCTAACAGGAACTGGATGAATCAATCTATCATCAAATTCTGGTGCTATATTTCCATTTCATGATGCGTAATGTCTAATGTTATGTGCTCTGTTATACCTGCAACTGATTTCTCTGGTGCTTTCCAACAGACAAGGCTGCTTGAGCTCAAAATTAAACTGCTATGGGATCTGATGGTCAAAATTGGTATTTGGGTTTAACCTATGACCAATGGGTTCCTCTGTCTGTCTCTGGTCCGACACCAGCTGCTCGCTACAAGGTTCCCCTACTTCTATATTTTATATTAACCTACATGATCACATTGTGCAAGATCTTTTGTTGGTTATGCCATTCTTGGCTTTTTTGTTGCTTCCCATTGAAGCTTTAAAGCAGTGCATTCATGCCTATTCTGATTCTTTTTCTTTATCACATTCTGATTATATTTTGGATATTACTACTTATGCCACTTTTTTGTTGCACTGTAGCATGCAGCTGTCACAGATGATGGGAAATTATATATCATCGGTGGAAGTCGTAATGGACGATACCTGTCTGACATTCAGGTAGTTGGTCATTCTTTCGATCACTTTTTCTTGTTAGACTGTTCCTAGTTTTGTGCTGGTGTTAGAACAGTTTTTTTATTTCATGTACAATTATGTTCTTTTCTTTCTTTCCTTCTTCAACCAATTCCACTTCCACAGGTCTTTGATCTAAAAAGTTTGACATGGTCAACCATAAAGTTGAACTCTGGAGTTCTTCCAGCTACCTCTGGCCACAATATGGTGAGAATTGAGTCAGCTCTTTTCATTTCACTTGTTCTAGCAAATAATCCACTGATGTGTTTTCTGTTTCACGTGTTCTGGCTCTGCTCTTTGACATTGTTGGCAGATCTTCTGGGAAAATAAACTTCTATTTCTTGCTGGTCACTCAAAGGATGTTTCTGACACAGTAACAGGTTTGTAATCCTTTAGAGCCCTTAAAAACTGGTGGCCGATGCTCATTTATATTAACTTTAAATCTTCTCAATGTATCTTGTGCAGTGCGGTTCATTGATCTTCAATCATGTGAATGTGGTGTTATAGAGACCTTTGGAAAACTTCCGGTAATTAATCCTCCTCTTAGATTTCACTCTTTCCCATTCATAGCCTCTTTTGTTGGGCAATTCTTGAACTCAAATGCTCCTGTTAGTGTTTAGTTTATTGGACTTCACATGTCTCGCTCTCAACTACTACTGATGGCCATTATGTTGCTTCTTTCTATTTGAGAGCTATAATGTTGCTTCTTGTCTATTATGTCTTCCAGGTAGCTCGAGGTGGGCAATCTGTTACCCTTTTTGGATCTAAACTCATAATGTTTGGTGGAGAAGACCAGCATAGGCGTCTGCTAAATGATATTAGTGTTCTTGATCTAGAGACAATGACTTGGAGTACTGTTGAGACCACGTAAGTATCTGACCAAATTTATTTTTCACTAATTATGCATTTGCATTAATTCATTGTGCTTTGATAGGCAGACGTCCCCAGCTCCCAGGTTCGATCATACAGCTGCACTCCATGCCGATCGCTACCTTCTGATTCTGGGTGGATGTTCTCATTCAATTTTTTTCAACGATCTTCATGTCCTTGACTTGGAAATGGTATATTTTACCTGTTTGGGTTTTATTTTAAGGCATACTACTTATAAAAATCGTTTGATATCACATTTTAGATCAGATGGAGTTGTGATAGTAATAATGTCTAGTATCCGCAACAATACAACCATTTTTCTCTGTGAATGATCTTCAGAGAAGTACAATTAAGTATTAACAATTATAGTCAGTTGGATTGTAAAATTTAGAAATTCTCTTTTCTTGGTTGGCAGATGGAATGGTCTCAACCACAACTTCAGGGGGATCTGGTTAGTCCAAGAGCTGGTCATGCTGGTGTTACTATAGGTGACAACTGGTATATTGTCGGTGGTGGAGATAACAAAAGTGGTAAGTGAAACATTTCAGCAGCCTCTTCTATCACACCCTCTGGCATTCTTGTTCATGATGCACAATCCTTTTTATTTTGTTTGTTTGTCTATTTCTATGTTTAATTGTTATTCTTTCTACAGGTGTGCCAGAAACTCTTATGTTAAATATGTTGAAGCTTGTAGTGTCAGTATTAGCAACTGTAAAGGGGAGAGATCCACTCGCGAGTGAGGTTATATTCTGCTTACTATCTTTCTTCCAGGAAATTTGATATCCCATATTTTTAGGAAGTGCAGTGGTATCTTATGGACTGACATCCCGTTGGATTCTCTAAAACTTCTATTATTCTATCTTTGATCCAATTATTTAACATGCAAAACTTGCTGAGTTGTACAGAAGCTCATCAACTTTAGCTATTTTTCATTACTGAGTTAGACTTTGATTCTTGAGTTCTTAGCATTTGTATGCTGGTATGCTTGTGTTTTGCTCTTCATTGTTCAGCTTCTTGATTTATAATGTTTTCAAGCATATGAAAATTAGGTTGGTGTGAATGGAAGTTTGTTAAATGATTAGCAAAACCCGCTGGCACCACAGTTTTAGTTTGCCAGATGGGATGACAAAATGATATAGTTGAAAGCATTTAAACGAATACGGTTGTAGTGCATTCATCTAGAATTGCTCGTATATTCTGAGGAAGCACCTGCTTAATTCTGGTAAAACTCATCAAATAGAAAAAAATTCTGTAAACTTCATTAGCTTAGGATAACCCTGTTAAATATGTTCATGTAGTAGCCATTGCCTATGTCAGTATGATTTCCCAGTATTCATAAACTTATTTGAGGTTGTGTATTTCATTTCCTTTATTGATCTTTAGGCTTGTTTACAATTCTATCTGATATGACATTTGAAACAGGGACTGAGCGTCTCTTCAGCATCACTTGATGGTGAGAATCTCTTGGTTGCTTTTGGTGGATACAATGGGAAGTACAATAATGAGGTATCTTCTAAAATCCTATATTCGCTTTTCCACGACTACCTTAGTTTCTTTTGGGGTGATAGATAAATGGATTGCTGAGGCATTGGATCATGTATTCTATTGATTCTCAATATGTTGATAAGTTCCAAATCCAATTCATTTTCTCATATAAATTATTATTCGAGAGGGAAAGAAGGAAAGTAACCCTCCCATCATATTTTCATTACATATAGTCCCGCCATCATAGTTGCATTTTGGTCCACTAGCTAGTTTATGTCTGGCGATTAGGTTGTCTGGGAATTTGCCTTCCCTTGATACCTTTCTGTACAACCTCCTACTGCCTTTATGTTAAATTTTTTGTACGACGGCCTATGAGGCCTTCTTTCCTAAATTACTGCATTCCATTTCGTATAGGTATATGTTATGAGGCCTAAACCAAGGGATGTATTACATCCCAAGATACTTCAGTCACCAGCAGCCGAAGCAGCAGCAGCTTCTGTTAGAGCTGCATATGCCTTAACTAAACCAGAAAAGTTAGACTTATCCGAGAGAGAAGATACCAGTTTTAAGGAAGTTCACGTTGATAGCACCCAGCAAAATCTGTTGGCCGAAATTAGTGCTCTGGGAGAACAGAAAAAGGTGTTGGAGTCATCACTTGCAGATGTCAGAGCAGAAAATGTTGATCTCAGGAATAAAATTGAAGATGTCAATACTACTCACGCCGACTTGTCTAAGGTACTCTCAGAAGAGTAATATGGTCGATAGAAATTGATGATTAGGTAATCGTCAATTATTAACGTTCATCACTTCATTACAGGAGCTTCAGTCGGTTCAAGGTCAACTTATATCTGAGAGATCAAGATGTGCTAAACTGGAGGTTATTACTTCTGACACTTTTTTTGAGCTTAAGTTCTAATTCCCCCATCCTATCCTATATTTATAGCAATCAATAAATTACGTCGCAATTCAAAACCAGTTGGGGGTCAACTCACCTATGTAAGTTTCGTATAGCTGGTCTCAAGAATAAAGGATGAGGGTCGTGGTAAGTTGATAGCCAGCGAAACATAATCATAACGTTATAGTATCACCAAGCACATTCTATATAAGAGCAATATGATCAATTTATGGTTTAGTTGTTCCTCTCATTTCAATCCGACCAATATTAAAAGGTGTTCGTGGTTTTGATTGTGACTTTTTCATGGTATCTTCAGGCACAAATAGCAGAGCTAAAAAAGATGCTAGAGTCTATGCAGTCCATAGAGGAGGAAGTTCAAGCTCTACGAAAGGAGAAGTCTGAATTGGAACGCGACATGGAGCGTGTTTCATCTGTCCAGAAACAGGGCTCGGGCGGGGCTTGGAAGTGGATTACTGGATAATTATTTGAACCAAGTTACATATTTGGAACCTCAGTTCTTTCCCCCATTGCTGTAATACTTGCAAAAGAAGAAGTTTTCCAGTATTTTGGTGCACTTGTAATGCTATTTTGTAAGAGGATGTGCAACTTTTGATTTTTTGTTGAAAAAACCATATCATTCTTTTTTACTTGCTTTCTTTTATTATATTATGTTTATGACACTTGCATTTTGTAATTGCAACATTTCATTGTAGCAGATTGATTGTTTTTGAATGTCATAGTTACCTCATTCATTTGTGTTTTACCTTGTTCAGTATTTTAAAATTTAAAATATTGAATTAATCTAATTTTATTTAGTTATGAAGATTAGTCATATTGATTTGAATCAAACATATAAAATGGACAGTGCAAAAAATATCTTTACTCTTAAATTGGGAAAGAAACAAAAATTCAAATGGTTGGCTCCTTTTCATATTACTTGCCCCAACAACAACAACAATATCATATTCGTGTAGTTTTAGTGGAGTTTAAGAAGGGTAGACTGTATGCACATTTTATCTTTGATTTCGAGATGAAGTAGAGAGACTGTTTCTGATAAATCCCTGATTCTAAGACAAAAACAGTTTAGAAAAAAAACATAATAAAGTTACAATAGATGATAGATAGTAACAAAAACAACTAGCAACAAAAATAACAAATAGTGATTGAACAATACTATTTTTTCCTTCATATTTATATTTTTTAGGAGATAAATTGCACTACAGTTAAAGTCAAGCTCCGGGTTTTTGCTCTAGTCAAAGTTCTATCTAGCTTTCCGCTGGGAAAGTAAGAGACGAGTATAGTTGCGAACCTGAAAGCCTGCTGAAAAGGGCTTCTCTTTCTAGTTCGAGAAGTTTTAAATAAAGCAAAAAGCTTTTTTCAGATGAATGGCTTGATTCTACTTCTTTCACTTTCTTTAGTCCCGATGTTCTTGCTCTTCTTCAGTCTTCTTAGGATGAAGCTTTCACTGGAATTTCCTACTCTAAGTTCAGTGACCTGGCACAATCTAATTATTAATTAATAGAACCCAGAACAGGCTCAAGGCCATCTCTTCCAACATTTTCTTACTTCTATCCCTTTGAATAGCAAAGCCCTTGTGGTTGCGAGCTGGAGCTGTTACAAAGTTATATTTAGGAAAAAGACATAAATTCCCATGGAACTTGTATTGAAAAGTCATTTACACACTTAAACTATCACGATGATCTACTACACACCTTTATATTCAAAAGTGAATTTAGTTACAATAAAATTAAACCAGTTATGTAATATCGAATTAGTTTGATTCGATTTGACTTCTTTTAGTTAAAACAAAACTAAACCAGTTATGAACTTATGATAAACGTTATCTTCTTTTTAATACCAATCCAAGTCACTAAAATCTAGAAAAAATTATCGATTTGATGCGATTTGTCGATTTTCTTTATATACTTTCAAGTGTGAATGGAGTGGGGTGAAGAAGAAAGATCATGGAAAAGAGAAATATTGTGATTACAAATATTCTTTTTAAAAGTTTTCTTACGTGGAAGAAACGTGTTTTCTAATCCATTCAAGCACAATGATTTGTCAATTTTTTTTTTAAAAAGTAAAAAAATCCATAATCGCATATATGAAAACAACAATTCATGGATATTGAAGAACACCATATATTAAAAATATGATGCAGTAGATGAGACTGATCGATCTCTTTTAATTAGAGGTTTCGATTTTAAACTTTGACTATAATTTTTTTTTTTTGATAGGAAGTGTTTTTTTCCGAATAAATCCTATGAAACACGACTCTAATTTAATCAAACTTTAATAATACTAATACAAGACATCAAATCAAAAAAATAAATAAAAATATTTTACATATAGAGAAAAGACATAAAGTGACACCTGAAGTTATCCCGAATTTTCAAAAAGACACCTTAACTATGCAGGCGTCCTATTACCCCCTAAACAATTCCGAAGATATATTATTACATCATTTTTTGATCAATTCCAGATTTTAAATGGCAAGTGTTATCACACACCAATCATTGTGTGACACGTGTTAATTTAATTTGAAATATAATATTTTTTTCATTTTAAGTTTTTCTTTATTTCTCTCTCTTACTTTTTGACTTATTTTAATTTATTAGTTAAATTTTAATTTCATTTTAAATTCTACTTCATCTTCCACCCCTACTTTCAAGCTACCCCTCCCTCCATTTTTTTTCTTTCTTTCTTCTTCTTCACCTCCCGCCCTCACCTCATCCACCCCCACGTCAAGTTGAGCCCCTCCATTTTCTTTCTTTTTTCTTCTTCTTCTTCGGTCAAATTCCTTTCTTTTCAAAATTATACTATTTTCTAGACTTTGTTGAGTTATAAATAACAAAACTAATTATTTTTCTAATAAAAATCAAAATTTTGAAGGTATCATCAATTAATTTATCTCATTTTCATATAACTTCAAAACTAGAAATGATAATTTTGAAAGAATCAGGATTCTCCGAAAATTGAAAAGGTTTGATTGAAATTTGGATAAAAAACTAAATTATACCTACTAATCATCTTGAAATCTAATCGGTTTATCAAATTGTTCGAAATGTAATAAAATATTTAGATATAATTTTAAAATTGAAGAGAGTTAAACTAATAGTAGTAAAAAAGGGAGGTAGAGTTGTGGTAAAAAGTGACATTGAAAGTGAGAAGCTACAATGAAGATGACAATGAATTTTTGAAGAAGAAGGAAGAAAGAAAAAGACAAAACTAATAAGGAGAAAAAGTTAAAATAATAAGAAAAACAAGAAAATATATTTTATAGCAAAATACTTGTAAAAATATAATTATATCATTTTTTTAGTTTGTTCACGCTCTTTAAGAGAGTGCATACACTCTCCATGCCAGGTGGACAAAAAATGATGTAATAATATCAGTTCAGGATTGTTTAGGGGGTAATAAGACGCTTGCATAGTTTAGGTATCTTTTTGAAAATTCGGGACAACTTCAGATGTCACTTTATGTCTTTTCTCTTACATATATGCAATGCTGATGTGTTGTGTGCATGTTTAAATTATCTAGCCAAATTTGTAGGGCATCAACTTTAAATTTGTAGGGCAGCTACAGGAGAAACATGTTTTTAAACAAGGGGAAAACGACAAAAATATCTTTGAACTATCGTAAATGGTATACATATACCCTCTATCATATTTTTGTGACATTGGTGCCCCTACTGTCCAAAAACTAGAGCATATATGCCCTTCACTCTAACGGAAGACTAAACAGGGACACGTGGCGCAATCTTATCCGTATCTCCAATATTTAATAAATGTCGAATCGGTGGATAAGATTATGACACGTGTATGTCCGTTAGTATAAAAGGTATATATGCTTTAGTTTTTGAATGACAGGGGACCAATGTCCCAAAAGTATTATGAAATGTATCTGCATATCATTTACAATAGTTTGAGGGTATATTTGTCCATTTTCCCTTTTAACAAAAGTGTTTTCACCTTCTAACTTTAATTTAAGCTAAAGATTTTCATGTGTTCAGTGAGCTTTTGATTTTTCAGTCATCATCATATCTCCATACATATGCATGAATGATTCATTGAGTATAAAATATATTCCTTTCGTTCTAATTTACGTGACACATATCCGATTCGAGATTCGAACAAGTCTATCTTTGATCGTAATTTTTTCATGTATCTTTTAAAAATTTGGATTGACAATTATTGTGACTTATAGTACTTTTACGTAGTTTACAAATATATAAATTTCTTTTAAAAAAATGACGATTTCATGCACAAATTTCCGGTCAAACTTAAACTGTTTGACTCTCGAAAAATGAAATGTGTCACATAAATTGGGACAGAGGAAATAATTGTTATCAAATTTAATTACTTTTTTTTTATTATGCTTGTTAATTATCTATTATTAAATTGCCAAATAAAATTTGATTATAGGTGAGCCTATATAAACGGATATAAAAATCAATAATACTCATTAACTTATCAAAATAGTGTTTTCATTAAATTATCTTTCATTAAATAGTATCAATTTAATATAAGTTTTTTAATTATATATAAGATCACTTTATTTTAATAAAGATAATTTAAAAAAAATAATTAACAACTTTTTCACTACTTATTTTAAAAAACCTCATCACTTTCCCTTTTAATTTTTTTTGCAGCCGCATTGTTTATTGAGAATTGAGATGAAAGGCTAGAAATTCAGTACTATATTTTGGTAAGGAGGGCCCTTCTATCTAGTCGCTTGATTTAACTCGGTGCGTTTGAACATATATTTTACTAGAAAAATAAAATAAAATAAAATTGTGAGAGTAAAAAATTCATCTTAAAAAACAAACATAAAAATCAATATTATGTATAACCAAATAATATTTGTTTTTTTTAAAAAATAAATAAGATATTTTCTCCTTCTTTTTTGTACATTTTAAAATGGCTGAATATGAAACACTTAAAGTTGATACAATTTTTTATTTAGACACTTGTGTGATCCGAAAATCTAGCTTCCTTGTCCATGTTTTGATAATCATCATCATTCGTCCTAGTCAATAATAAAATTCATTAATTATTACTTAAGCGATTTGATCGAATAAAGTCTTCTACTAATTTATTCATACAATTATTTTTTTTGAAAATTCTTTTCTAATAATAGAAGGTAAGAAGTTATCGACAGACGGTTATATTTTTGTAACCTTTTCCTAGTTGCCTCACTTGACTTTATACAAGGACATATTAGATTCAGAACTCTGAAAACTTGGAATATAATATACTTTTACAAATAAATTATTTTGTAACAATTCATTTGATCGTTTTGAGTACTAGAGTTTTTTATTGCATAAAAGACTCTTTCGATAGATTCTAAATGAGTATTTTGTACTATTCGTAACTATATTATTAAATTAGTGGAATAGTTTTAATAATTAATTTAGTTGGTGGTTAAAAAATTAACTCTAAAATTAGTAGTATGCAATTTTTACCTCTTTTATAATTAGTCATATAATAATTAATCTGGAGAAGAAAGGAAAAACAAAAGAGTCGCAAAGATTGGAAAGACGGCTTCAGATAACTCTTTCACCGAAATTTTTCCAGCATTCTAATTGTATATTATTGGTTAATTATCGTTAGTGGGTCTGTATGATGAATAGTGGAAAAAGATTAAAGAATTGAAAGGTGCAAAGTTGATTGGTCAAATTGGAGGTAAGATAAAACAAATAATGTTTGAAAGGTTAGGTTGCTGTAATAATTATATATGGATGTAATTGGATAATGAATTAGAAGGACGATATGACAACTTGTGTATATGAAAATGGTGGGGATAAATTGTTGTCGGTTTGTCTGGGTAATGACAGTACCATAATTGAGGAATAATTATGGCATAGTATTGGTAAAGAATTGGAAGGTGCAAAGTTGAGGAACGTAATGATTGAGGGTAAGATAAAACAAATAATGATTGAAAGGTTAGATTTTTGTAATAATTAGGGAAGTATATATGGGTGTAATTGGATAATGAATTAGAAGGATGATATGACAACTTGTGTATATGAAAATGATGGGGATGAATTGTTGTGGGTTTGTCTGGGTAATGACAGTAACATAATTGAGGAATAATTATGGTCAAGAATTGAAAGTTAATGATTATAATATGTGGTGTAGGAAATTGTTACGTATTTGAGAAGAATGGATACTACAGTGATTAGATAAATATTGGTTGGTTGTTTTTGTTGTATTAAAAATTGTATGGAAAACGTGCATGTGAGTTCTTGGCATTATTGTACGACTTCTTAATGACCAATTAATGGTTGACAATTGAGTTAGTTATTACCATCATATAGTAATAGATTTAAGTTGGCAACATACTCCAGTGAAGTGTAATTTACACAATTGAATAGGTCAGGTTATTACTTATGGCATAGGTGTTAAGAGTTAGCATCGTTAAAGTTATGCCAATTGGAGGAATTAAGACTTATCCTTAGGTTTGAACTTCAGGAAATTGATTATAGAATTAGGTAAGTTTTTGGGTCCAGGCTTAGACATAGAATAATATAAGTGTTTATAGACTCGTTAACTTACAAATTATGCATATATACTTGATGAGGAGGGTATCTTTTTGGTTAATATCAGCCCGGCTCGCATGGACTTCCGGTCTTTCTTAGTTGACAACTTTTTTATTGCAATTTGAAGTTCTCTAGTTACTCCTGCACAAGCAACAACAGTTATGGATTTGATTGAGGGGCGCTGGGAAGAATGGATCGGGGAGATGCCCTTGAAGTAGATTGGAAAGGTTCGGAGGCATTGAGGAAAGGAAAAGTATTGGAGAAGTAGCTTGCTTGACTTCGGTTCTTCGGTGGAGGTAGGTTATGGTTTATTCTATTTGATAGATAGACTCTTAATAATGATTGAAATGCATTGAATGATATTGTGAAGTTCTCTATGTACTTGATTGTGTATCTTGGTTGTGTGGTTTGTGATTGGCCTGAAATCCTGAGACCGTGTAATTTATAATCTTGAACCCTCTCTATCGAAGTGATGCCTTGAATAAAGAAGGCTTGATGAAATATTGTTAATGAATTGAAAAGTGGTGATACTAAATGATAAATTAATGATATTATTGGATCGGAGTGTCAAGTTCCGACTGATATTATTGGATCGGAGTGTCACGTTCCGACACAATATAATTGGATCAGAGTGTCACGTTCCGACACGGTATTATTGGATCGGAGTGTCACGTTCCGACATGGTATAATTGGATCGGAGTGTCACGTTCCGACACGGTAACATTAAAGGAAAAAGATATTGAGTTAACTTAATGTACTCAATCTCAAAGAACTCAATTCCCAAATTAGTTTGGTTTGGAGGCACGAGTCCTCATGTGTGATCTTGATATTGTTGACTGGTTATGTACTTACTTTAGTGTTGTTGACACTGGTTCATGTGTTTGTTGCTTGCCACCTGCTAAGTGTCATAGTTGATTTTATACTATTATTCATTACATATTAGTTTCTATTTTGGGTTGGTGTCATGACCCGTAAAGTCGTTTTTGGAAATTATCATATAAATTATCATTTTTACCCCTTTTGATAATTGCATAAGTCAATTAGTTTGATAAATCGATGGAATTGGTTTGGAAATTTTTGAGCTATTTGTTAATTATGATTATTTAGTGGATGGGTGATTTTTAAATAATTAATTTTAATTGGTGGTTAATGGGCCAAGTCCATGTGTAAAACTGAATTACATTAGAAAGGTTTATTACTATTTTGCATAACACAAGTAGTAACCGCTAATCCACGAACGGTGCGGCAACAACACGAAGACCCCACTTTACTGCAGGTAATTCATCACCACACAAAATCTTGTACTATGATTATGGATAGTCATGTTATTATTGCTATTATTATGTATTTGGCGTGAATAGAATTGAATTTGAGACTTGGTGTCGTGTCGGCTTATTAAATTGAGGGCAAGTTTTTGCTGCTATCGATAATTGTTTATGGGGATTAGTGGTAAGTGTTGTAGGATTGAATTGATGAGAATATATCATACTAATATATATTATTAATATGTTAGCAGATAACGAATTGGAATACAGTATATGTTTTGCAACATGTGGTCAGAATGTATTATGGATAGTTGAAGCTATGGTTAATAATGACCTACTGATTTTAGGGTAGTTATAGGCCAATAATTGAATATTTAATTGTTGGGGAATAAATTATAGGAATATAACTTGTATCAATATGTACCGTTCTGGATTGGTTTTTCCGTGAACAAAATCGCGATGTTCATAAATTTGGATTTCTAGCGTTTCTCCAATTCCTTCTTATAATTATCCCATCTGATTCAAGCTTGAGATATTGAGACATGTAATTAAATATTAGGTGCATGATATCATATGAATACCATTATATTTATGATATTTGGAAAAATTGAAACTTAACCCTAGGCGTTAAATTCGGAAAACATGAGAGTTGACATGTTGATTGGCACCAAGATTAAGAACTTGATTATAAATTGAGTGAGTTTTTGGGTCTAGGCTAGACCTATAGTAATCTGAGTGTGGTTAGTTTCGAAATCTTATTGTAATTATTAATGTGAATAGATCGCTTTGAGTTGGAAGTTCAACGAAAGGGAAGACTCAAGTCTCAGAGTGATTGTTCGACTATTTGAGGCAAGTGAATTTCTAAACCCTTTTTAAGTGTATGGAATTCATGTATTTCCTTGTAAAATGTGTTTGGAGGTAATGAGACTTGGTGATGGGTTGACTTGTCCACATTGATTAATTCTAATAATGAAAAAGGGGGTAATGAAAGGCAATGTGATTGTAACATCTGACAATTTGAAATAACTATGAAGAGGCTTAGAATTGGAAATAGTCATTTTGGAAGGAATTTAAAATCTGAAAATTTGGCTAAGTATGGAAAATAATGAATTTTTGGCCAACTTTGAACAGTCATAACTCCTAGCTCAGGATGAGTTAGGTGTAGTTCCAGTCATGTTTGCAAAGTACGTGGAATGATCTTTCCAATGCCATAGAGTTTGCTCGTTTCCGAGTTCGTATGAGCGAGTTATGCCCTTTGAAAGTTGGGCAGTTGGCAGGAAATCTGTCCGGAAATTGTAAGGGTATTTTGGTCTTTTCCCTAGCCTTGTCTTTGGATATATATTAAGGTATAAGACTTATTTGTGATCAGTTTTCCCTTTTTAAAAAGAGTAAGAGTTAGGGTTCTTGTGGGAAAAGGAGAGAAAGGAGAAGAAGAAGCAAACTTTGTAAAGATCGTCGTGGTTTTCTTCGGGGGTGATCCCTATTAAGGTATGTGAGTTCATAGTGTTGGGTTGGTTCTTTCCCCCACACGCCAAGCTCGTTTAATTTCGAGAAAAGATTGATTATGTTTGATTGAAGTTGTTGGTTGGAATTGTTGAAGTTGTAGTTGTGTTGTGTTGTAGTTCTTGTTGGTTTGGTGTATGTTTCCGGTGGTGTTTTTGAGTTAAATCTAGTGTATGTTAAGGGTTTTGATGATTCTAAGTGTTTGGGGGATAAAGCTTTGAAGATTAGAAGGTTTAGAGTTGGAGAAAATGAGGAGAAAAGTTGAGTTTTCGAGGAAAAGGGCTGGGGCGTCGCGTCAGCCAGCGCGCCCCAAGAGGGATTCTGAGGTCCAGCCCTTGGGGCGCCGACCCCACCAGATCCCCAACCAGACCTCTCTGAAGTTTGAGGTCTGGCGCTCCGCGCCTCTCAGAGCGCCAAGTCTTCTCATTCCTTCCCCACTTTCTCATGCGTGTTCCTAGGTATTATACCTATGTTCCCAAGTTGTTTCCAACACCCCAAGGTACGTTTAAACGTCAAGAACTCATCCATATCATATGATCAAACACCTTGAATTCATAATTCCAATTCAAGGAGAGTTAGTTTCCAAGTCAAGTGAAGTTAAAAGTTGAGTCTAGAAGTTCAAGAAGGGAGTCAAAGCAAGTCTCTAAAGCTTTTCAAGAGTCTTTATTGAATGTTTTAACTTTATTTTAAGGCTCAAGTTTCAAGTCAAGTCAAGTAAAGAGTTTCAAGTTAAGTCAAGAGTTTCAAGTTAAGTCAAGAGTTTCAAGTTGAGTTCATATCTCAAAAGTATTAGGGAACTATGTATTCCCAAAGAAGTTTCTAAATGTTTTTACATTTGAGTAATAAAGGAACTATGTTTCCAAAAGAGCCTTTGGGCTAGTTTTCAAGAAAAAGGAACATCGATTCCAAGTGAGCCTTCGGGCAAAGTTTTGAGTAATTATCTCAAATAAAGAAAGATGTGTTTAAAACACTTATGAGCTAAGTATTTTTGGGAGTAGTCTTGAGCACTGAATTGGGGACACGAGTTCTTATAAACTCAACTCTTCATAAGAACCATGCGCCAACATGGGAGTTAACGGGTCATACTTTTTAGATGAATCCGTAAAGTTAAGCTAGTGGATCCACTTAGTAAAGTTAGCTTCCTATATCACGGCAAGGTATAGGATGGTCCTTGGGCAACGTGAGGTAAAATGTTGTA
>JAJOOR010010152.1:0-21173 GCA_036250505.1 Solanum acaule | reverse complement strand
TGTTTTGTAAGAGTTTGAGCCTTTTCTTTGTCCCCATAGAAAATGAGGAGGTAATGAACATTGTTCCCTCCATATTGTACAACTCTTTTGATATATAGATATGACTTCAGACTGAGCGAGCATATGCCAGACTAAACTAAAAGAAGAGTACAAAGGTTTAGATGATGTATTAGTTCTTTCGACGAGGCTATGGAGATCTGAATTCAGTATCTCCTTCCATCGCCATCAACATCTTGCATTACTGTTCATGCCTGGATAATGAGGGTTGCCTCTTGTACTCTTGTTGCATTACACGGTGTCAATTCCTATTGATGTAGAGTGCAATTCAATATTTTCTCTCATTTTGATAGATGCATGAGGTGCCCACCCTGTTATCATGGAAAAATGAACAATATTTAAAAAATAACTAGTATCGTTGACATTGAACTAAGAGATTCATTCTGTTTTCAGAGACTTGAGGCTGTACCGTTGATATCATGAGGGAATGGAAAGAAAAACAGGTAGCATAAAGAGGCAATCACGCTTCCTGTATGAAAAAAATAATGAGATGTTTAGCTACACTATTTCTCTTAATAGCATAGTCAGAATTTGATAATTAAAAGGCGTGAGCATTGACAGTGTAAAGTTTTTTCACACTATTATTAGTTCATTGGAAGGCCAGCTACAAGCAATGTTAGTTTGAAAACTTATCAAAGTAGTGAATCAATTCTAGCACTGGATAGTAACGTTGAATCAACCTATCATGGATCCAGTAAATACATCTGTCCAGTGATGCCAATAGTCATAATCCAAGAAATTCCGACTAATGCAGCAAACAGTAAAGGAAGCAGAACAATACAGAGTTTTGCAGCATGGCCTCTTCTGTCAAAAGCCTTCACTTTTCCACACAAGTACCACGAGAGGAAAGCAAGGCCAGCAAATGACCCTATATTTTGACAAGCGAAAACTAATGAATAAACGAACACTACTAACATGAGGTATATCCACTGGGAAAGCTTTTATATCCTTCTTTCACAACTTTAGGGTCTCCATGACAATTAACATCCCCATTAGGTTGAAAGGCCTGCATATGAATTGAAAAAGGTATCTTAATGCAAAATTTGTATAAGAGTTGATGTCAAACTTTTCGAGTTAACTGTTATGTTATGGCATACTCAGAAAAACACACACACAGTATAAAAGAAGAAAAATGAACACTATTTACATGTTCTCAGACAACACATGGAGAAAATATTGAACTATGATGAAAGCAAGCCAATACAATCTCATGAACTCTCGAACTCTTAGGCCGTGTCTTTTCCAATTACCCCCATTGCCATAAACAGTAAAAGTTGAATTTTTGCGCCTAGCACAGACCTCGATCACATAGTATCCACTTATAGGTTGAATCACAGACCTTTTGAGTTGGATCATATTTTGGACTACATGAAAGAATATCCAAAGTTCAAGCCATAATATTATGTGAAAGTGTAAGAAGCCATAATACCAACAGCATCTTTGATGCTATCAGTGGTTACTGCAATCACTAGAACAGAATACAGGATTCCTAGATTTACAAGAAAAAAGTCATAAATTTCTTAGTATCAACTACAATTAAAATCCAAAAATTTAAAAATAGTTTTTTCCTAAATAAACTTCAAATAAAACTCACCCAATATGGCATGATGCAAATCATATACATCCCTCCTGTAGTGATAGCAAATGAGAAATACTGTGCATGGTAGAATTACTGCAAATATCTGTGAATAAGGAAGGGGTAAGTAAAACCTCAGAAAATGAATGCACGAGAATTATTGAGTTTTTAGAGCCAAAAAACAGTGAATAAGGTTTGTAAAGTTATTCGAATAAGGTTGAGTTTTCCAAAAATAAAATTATAACTCCAATTAGTTTCCTATTTGAATAAGGTTAAGTTTTCCAAAATAAATTACAACTCCAATTAATAAGGTTCACTTTTTCAAATTATTTTTACAACTACAATTAGTTTCCTACACAAATTAGGAAATATACTCTCTATATATATTTTCTTGCTTTAAAATATTTCTCCATCTTCTTCTTTGTTTTTGTATCTTTTAAGTTGCAATTCACATAATTTTCAACTTCTGGGGATGAAATATACGGATGAAGATCTGATAAGGTGTTTAACGAAATTCATTCGTGGAATGCCTATCGAATACCATGATATTCCGTATATAGATTTATACGGTAACAAAGAGCCAGCCGAATTATTCCAAAACTCAGGTAATGAGCATGTAAATTATTTCTTTACTCAATTGAAGAGAAAAACAATCAAGGGTAAAAACTTCAACAGATCAATTGTTGGAGGTCGCAAATGGAAAGGACAAGACAATAGTAAAGAAATTTTGGACAAGGAAAGATCACGAATTGGGTATAAGAAAACTTTTCGTTTTGATGAAGAAAGTAGCAGTGCCAGTGAAGATAAAGAAAGTGCCAGTGAAGATAAAGAAAGTGTATACTGGATTGTGAAAGAATACTGTCTTGATAAAACTACAATGGATGTATTAAGAGAACGCGGCGAAATCAGACATGAAGACTCTGTTGTGTGTTTCATTACAAAGAAAGTTAGTGTATGTAAAAATCATCAAGATACTCCTATAACAATCGAGAATGCAGTTCCTGATTGTGTCTCAAATTCGTCGAGAGATCATGATGGATGGTTATATGGTGCAAAAATTTGGCAGCTACCATCATTGGATGAACCGTTTAAAGCCTTGACTGATGAAGAATTGGATTACTTTGATACGCCTGATCCTGAATATCCACATGCATACAGTGCTAATTAGTAGTACATTTATTTTAGTTACTTTAATTTGTAGAATTATATTATCAAATATTTCTATTGTTATTTAATGGATTACATCTATTTTTTAACTTAATATTTTTTTGGTTCCGATATCCACATTGGAGCCCGACTAAATCTGAATTCGCGTCAAAAAGTAAAACGCTCCTTCTGTATACAACTGCGCCACATATGATTAGTGTAACAAACCCAATAACAAGACCACTCAATTCAAATTCAAACAACCAACAAGTCTATTTCACTAAATCGTAATTGAAATTACAAAGGAATTTAAGAACTAAATAGAAATGGAAGAACACAAGTACAAGAAAGGGATAGAAGAAGAACTCATAGAAAGGGGATGAGAGGACTTGGATATTTTCTCAACAATTTGCATAATCCTATTTTGCTCTCCCAAGTCTCTATTTATCAACCCGGATCCCACACATAGCCACTTAATCCTGTGTTGGGCTGCTTTGTGAATATTTGTATAGGCCCATTCATAACAATTAGCCGGATCAGTTAATCTTGGAAACTTAGAGCTACATGAATGACAACACTAACAACGACGAACCAGATGCAGAGCAATGATGGTTAAAGGCAACTAAAATAAGAAATTGCAGATTCGACAACATCAAAGCAAACGAGCAGAGGAGCCACAATGATAAATACATAACACAAAATTAATTCGACTTTAAGACCGAATCACTGAAACCAATTGAAAACGACACATCATATTAAAACATCACTAACTCAGCACCTAACGACGAACCAGCCATAGAACAGAGGTTTTCCGGCATCCAAAAAACGATGAAGAGGGTGTTGTGGAGGGGTAAGTGTTACCTTTCTCCGGGCAGCAACTGGGACGACAAGACTTGAACTGATTTCCACTGCCACTAATGAACTCCGATGGTTTCAAAAGCTGGAAATCACTAAGCCTTTGATTTTTGAATTCATGTGCCCCTTTTCGAGGAAACAGTGAAAGGGAATGGGAAATCCCTGAAAAGGGGACGGCGAAGTGATTGTTGCTGCAGGCGCGGGTATTGTTTGGTGCATCTACTGATGTTGGATTTTTGAATTCTTTTTTCCGGATTGATCGCGACTGCAGGAGAAGACAAGGCAGTGGGGTCGTTTGGTACTGCTCCCGATTTCGAGTTTCTGGGTTCGTTCGAAGAAGAAGAAAACGTACAGGTTTAAGGTATTGCTGTTGTTGTAATTGGGTGTTGAAGGAATTGGGTTTCTTTTGTCTTTGGTGGGCTGATAAAGGTTTAAGGGAATTGGGCTCAAAGTTGGGCATCAGGCTGCTGATGGAGTTGTGTTGAATTTGGAAATGACCCAAAATTGTTCTTAAAAGATGGGGTAAATAATGAGCAACTTTCACATATAACAAACACAAAATTCATATTTGTATGCTATAACAAAGTTTGCATAATTGTGCTCCATAGCAAACATGCTATAACTAGGTTATTTCGCTATACATATATACAAAAGAAGCAATTGTATAATTCGTTGGCTCCTCTTCAGATTTGTATAATTTCGCTAGCAGGCCATTTGTATAAATTGTTGTCAGTCTCTCGTTTGTATAAATCGTTGAGAGTCTCTCAATTTAATTTTATGTGTTTGTATATCTGTATAAAATTTGAATTTGTATACAATTGAATCGAAATAAAACATTTGTATATCAAATATCGTTCTCTCTCTCGCTTTATACAAACATAAATTATACATTGTATTTTGTATAATTTGTGTTTGTATAAAGCGAAAAAGAGAGAAAGGCAAAAGAGAACTGGACAATGGAGTATTTGCATTGTATAATTATAAATGTATAGGACGAAAATATATGTATTTGCATGTGTATATATAATTTTATCTCGTTTTATACAAACAAAAACACAATTTATACATTTATGTTTGTATAAAGCGAGAGAGGCGAGCGACAAAGAGAGCGAGCGACAGAGGGAGAGTGGCGAGCGAGAGTTTGAGGGAGAGAGGCGACTGGCAAATAGTTTGCTATAGGGCACAATTAAATCAAAGTGTAGTTATACCATTTAATTTGAATTAATAGTTTGTCATTATGACAATTTTCCCGTAAATAATTGGCTAAAAATTGCAATTAAATAATAGCCAAATGAATTTCAATTATAGCCATATCGAATTAAGCCAATGAATTTGGTCGACATTTAAACAAGACGATTTTTCATAAATTAATTAAAGAGCTTCTTAATCTTAACGAAATAAAATAATTAATTTGATTATAAAATAACTAATCTAATTACAAACTAATTAACTTGAAATTATAACTATAATTTAAATAAAATATTTAACTAAAATATAAAATATTTTGTGATGATTTTTAAATATTTATAAAATATACTAATTATATACGTAACTATAAAAACATATTTATTATTTTAAAAACTATAAAAGTGACAAAAATTACATAAAAATTACTTGGAAAATATTTTGAATTTTATAAAGTCAATTATTTCAAATCATTGGAATTCAAGAAGCTTGATGATTAATTTATATTGTGGAGGGCTAAAATTGGGTGTCAACAGCTGTCCCTCGTTTGACTTGGATTAATGAAAGAAATTCGAGGCAGATGAAATTGACAAATCCAATTTTTGACCACCCCTTCTTCATTCTTTAGGAAAGAGATTTTGGTACAGACTTTAGGAATTATGACCGAACCCCGGTATTAGGTTTCCTATACATCTCAAATTCAGGCCACTTGTAGTTCAATACGTTTAATTTGACGCACGATTATGAAAGGATTCAAAAGCTATCTCGATATCGAATTATGAAGAGACCAAATTGCTCGGGAATAAGATTTAGTAGAGAATGTCGGAATACAGTCGAGTTTTCAACATTGAGCCCACCTACATATCCTTAAACCTTAGGAATCAGGTTGTTTGCAGTTCGACTCGATCGGTTGAAAAGGAAATCTATTATGCAAGATAAACCTTCGGTTCTGGAGAAGTGACAAATGAATCGAATTTGAAAAAGAGGCTTGCTACCTCTTAGCCATGAATGTGGTGCACTTCACACCCATAATTAAAAATTCACACAGACATAATTTTCAAAGCTCTTAGTGCACTGCCACTTAGATTGGAAGTTGCTTCCGATAAGAGTCTGAAAATTTCACCTGATGCGAAACTAAAACTAACAAACTCCAAGGAAAACCCACATGCCTTCTGATAGAGGTGTGGTTTGATTGTGGTGGAAGTCGCTTCTTAGCTCGCGTCCTAAGAGTTTGATACTCCTCTTCGGACTATGTCCTAATTCACTGCTAAGAAAAAGTTCCACGTTGTGATGCATCCTTTTTTATGTCGTTCGCACCTGTGGTTTGATTTGAGAATTCATCCTCCTGGATGCTCTCGGAAAGACTGAAATAAACTTGTTAGTAGATACTGTAATTTAAATATAGTAATGACATGTTTTACCGTATTCAGCACATGTTTTTTTCTGTAAATATTCTGACATCAGCCTCCGTCGATTTTGACGCAATAGATGATAAATTCATATGACTTTTTGATAATGCAGTGTATTGTTGATGACGATGCTTCATTGATAGGATGATGATGATAAAGATCCGTCGGTAGGATGATGTTTATCCATTGGTAGATATGAATGTATGTCCTTCGGTAGGATAAATGAAAATGATCCATCGGTAGGACATATGAGAATCCATCGATCAGATATATGTAAACACTATCACTTCTGGTAATGTAACATGAATATACTTCAACGCCAGCCTCCTCCGACTTCAATGTGGAATAGATAGGTTGCACATCTTTCACCTCCGAATAGATGCGACTTAAAAATATCTTTCAACGCCACCCTCCTCCGACTTCAACGTGGAATAGATAGGGTGCACATCATTCACCTCTGAATAGATGCGACTTAATAATATCTTTCGACGCAAGTTTTCTTTGACTTGAACGTAGAATAGATAGGGTGCATATCTTTCACCTCCAAATATATGTGACTTAACAATATCTTTTGACGCCAGTCTCCTCCGACTTGAACACGGAATAGATAGGGTGCACATCATTCACCTTTGAATATATGCGACTTAATAATATCTAACGACGCAAGTCTCCTCCGACTTGAACGCGGAATAGATAAGGTGCACATCCTTCACCGTCGAATAGATGTGACTTAATAATATATTTTGACGCACGTCTCCTCCGACTTGAATGCGGAATAGATAGGATGCACATCCTTCACCTCCAAATAGATGCGACTTAAACATATCTTTCGATGCAAGTTTCCTCCGACTTGAACGAGGAATAGATAGGGTGCACATCATTCACCTCCGAATAGATGCGACTTAAAAATATCTTTCGACACAAGTTTTCTCCGACTTGAATGCGAAATAGTTACGGTGCACATCTTTCACCTCCGAATAGATGCGACTTAATAATATCTTTCTACGCAATCTCCTCCGACTTGAATGCGAAATATAGAGGGTGCACATCCTTCACCTCTGAATAGATGTGACTTAACAATATCTTTCGACGCAGTTTCCTTCGACTTGAACGCGGAATAAATTGGAAGCACATCCTTCACCTCCGAATAGATGTGACTTAACAATATCCAAAACCTTTCGTGGGTCCGCCAAATGGTATATAACAACTTCAATATGTTAATCATGATCATTATGAGGAATTCAATTCATGCCAAATGGTATATAAGATTAGGTTATAAATGTACCCATTTTCCTCACCGACAAGATATCTGATTTTCATCACAAATATTGTATGCACTTTTACTTTCTTGATGATGATTTCACTCGAGATAACTCAATAATATTTACTTTTGGTTATTTTGATTTATAATTCACTCTTCTTTTAATTAATTATTTCGATTATTTTTATCACAAGTTATAAAGCATCAGTAAAATATTGTCTCGTTTTAATAATCCGTATAATTTTGAACTTTAACACAATTTTATTTGTTATCCTAAGTTATAAATTTAAAGGTAAATAAATATTAAATTAAAATAATAGAAATGACACGACAATAGTTACTACTATCATATGGAGTACTAAAAGTAGCAAAATTTACAAATACTATTTGACCTCTACATATAAGTTTCTACTAATTTTCTTCTTTTCATAATTCTCGTCAAATCTAGCAAATAAATATTATTGGCAAACGCGTGTTGTTTTTGAGACATAAGGGCAGAAAATTATAACTCCAATTAGTTTCCTATTTGAATAAGGTTAAGTTTTCCAAAAATAAATTACAACTCCAATTAGTTTTCCATTCCAATAAGGTTAACTTTTTCAAATTTATTATTACAACTACAATTAATTTCCTACACAAATTAGGAAATATACTCTCTCTCTATATATTTCTTTATATATTTTCTTTGCTATAAAATATTTCTCCATCTTTTTTGTTTCTGTATCTTTTAAGTTGGAATTCACATAATTTTCAAACTTAAGGGGATGAAATATACAGATGAAGATCTAATAAGGTGTTTAACGAAATTCATTCCATCCTATCGAATACCATGATATTCCGTGTATAGACTTATTCGGTAACAAAGAGCCAGCTGAATTATTCCAAAATTCAGGTAATGATCATGTAAACTATTTCTTTACTCAATTGAAAAGAAAAACGATCAAGGGTAAAAACTTCAACAGATCAATTGTTGGAGGTCGCAAATGGAAAGGAAGAGACAATAGTAAAGAAATTTTGAACAAGGAAAGATCACGAATTGGGTACAAGAAAACTTTTCGTTTTGATGAAGAAAGTAGCAGTGAAGATAAAGAAAGTGCATACTGGATTGTGAAAGAATATTGTCTTGATAAAACTACAATGGATGTATTAAAAGAACGCGGTGAAATCAGACATGAAGACTTTGTTGTGTGTTTCATTACAAAGAAAGTTAGTTTATGTAAAAATCATCAAGATATTCCTATAACAATCGAGAATGTAGTTCATGTCTCAAATTCATCTAGCGATCACGATGGATGGTTATATGGTGCAAAAATTTGGCAGCTACCATCATTGGATGAACCGTTTAAAGCCTTGACTGATGAAGAATTGGATTACTTTGATACGTCTGATCCTGAATATCCGCACGCATACAGTGCTATTGTTATTTAATGGATTACATCTATTTTTCAACTAATTTTTTTTGGTTCCGATAACCACATTGGAGCTCGACTAAATTTGAATTCACGTCAAAAAGTAAAACTCTCCTTCCGTATCCAAGGAGACTCGAATTCGAAACCTTTTGTTATACAAATTGATACCAATTTAGCTATCTATTTTACTTTATTTATTTGTAGTACATATGTACGCGGAAAAATTGCTGGCTCGGTTTGGTTTTTCCTTTTTTATACGACCAATTCTTTTTTTTTTTGTTTAATTAAATTCATCGTTCAAGTCAAGTCTTCGAAAATTGGTAAACCTCCACCCTAAAATTCCAAGCAGTGTTTTTAAAGACTTTGTTGGGACTCGTCTCGGGGATCTAGCAAAACGCTCTGAGACTCAAGTGTGAGACTTAGTTCTTTAAGACTTACGCCCTAAGCGTCTGACTGTACGTCCTAAGCACGCCGAACGCCGAACGCTCAGGGGTCGCCTAAGATATCCTTCACAAATGGGTTAGAATCTTTAGTTAACATTGTTAACCCTCATAATTCTTAAATAAAGAATGATACTTAATAATTTTCTCGCCTAACAGATCTTACACAAATGGGTTAAAATCTTTAGGTAACATTGTTAACCCTCATAATTCTTGAATAAATGAATGATACAAATAACAAGTTGTAGTATCACATCTTTACTATTTGGTAACGCTGTGAAAGTGATTATATATTACGTAATATTTTTCTAAAAAACATGTGACAAAATTTTGTTTTTTCACTTATTATTAATCTTCTTGATTTTTTCATATGGCTCAAAATTATCATATTTTATTTAGTTATTTGAAAGTAATTTTTATTTTATTCATGATGGAGTGATGTTTTTATTATAAATTGTATAGTATGATAAAAAAAATAATTTTAGAAATAATGATTCTTTTATTATTAGAAAGTTAAGATATTAGATTATTTATATTTGTATAATCATGTTAGAAGTTTTATTTTCTATGAGTTTCTTTAATCATGTTTATAATTATTTCAAACTATTAATGTATTTTTGTAATTTTGTGTTATTACATTATTATAGTATATTGTAAATTAAAAATTTAAATATCTGTAGGGCTTAAGTCGCACGCCTCAAGGCTTACGCCTTTCCCTATACTAAGTAAAATGTCTCTGCTTTTTAAAACACTGGTATGGAGTCACAAAAGATAGACTCACACCTGGATCTAGCAATGCATATACATCAAAAGTAAAGACTTTGATCATATCAGTTACAACATCAGGTGAATTATCTTTAGTCAAGGTGTCGAAGAAAGAAGGACATGCCTACTTGTCGGCCATACAGATTGTGAAGGGCTTGAAGAAAGGGGAACCAACGTTCATAGCCACCATTGCAAGTTCAGGAGAATACAATGGTGCTAAGGAGTCCTTGCCACCAATCATAGAGAAGGTCCTTGAAGAAAACAAGGATATGATGTCAGAATTAGCTACCAAAGACTCTACCTCCTAGGCGCGAGGTAGATCACAAGATCGAGCTGGAGGTTGGAGCCAAGCCACCCGCACATGCACCCTATCGTATGGCTCCACCCGAGTTAGATGAGCTAAGGAAGTAGTTGAAGTAGCTCTTTGAGGCCGGTCACATTCACCCGTCCAAAGTACCTTATGGCGCGCCGGTTCTATTCAAAAGAAGAAGGACAGATCATTGTGCTTATGCATTGACTACCGGGCGCTCAATAAGGTAACCATTAAGAACAAATACCCTATCCCGCTTATTGACGATTTGTTTGATAGACTTGGGTAGGCCAAGTACTTCACCAAGGTGGATCTTTGAAAGGGCTACTACCATGTGTGCATTGCGGAGGGGAATAAGCCAAAGACATCGTGCGTGACAAGATATGGAGCCTACGAGTGGTTGGTGATTCCCTTCAGTTTAACCAACGCACCCGCCACCTTTTGCACGCTGATGAACATGATATTTCATCCCTACTTGGATCAGTTCGTGGTAGTGTACTTGGATGACATAGCCACCTATAATAACACCTTGGAGGAGCACGTGGAACACTTGAGGAAGGTTTCCAAGTCTTACGGGAGAACCAGCTCTACATTAAGTGGGAGAAGTGTGAGTTCGCCCAGCACGAGGTGCACTTCTTGGGACATATCATCAGCCAAGGCGAACTACAAATAGACGAGGACAAGATCCGAGCGATCCAGGAGTGGAAGGTGCCCACAAAGGTGACTGAGCTGCGATCATTCCTTGGACTTGTGAACTATTATCGCAGGTTCATAAGTGGATACTCAACTAAGGCTGCTCCGCTGACCGAGTTGTTGAAAAAGAATAAGTCGTGGGTTTAGAGCGAGGAGTGCCAAAAAGCATTTGAAGGTCTTAAGGCCGCGGTAACAGAGGAGCCGATCTTGACGCTGCCCGACTTCTCAAAGACCTTCGAGGTGCATACGGATACTTCAAATTTCGCCATTGGGGGAGTCTTAATGCAAGATAGGCACCCAATAGCGTTTGAGAGCCGCAAACTCAACGAGACCGAACGACGCTACACAGTGTAGGAGAAACAGATGACGACCATAGTACATTGCCTACGCACGTGGAGACATGCACTATTTACTAGGCTCCAAGTTCGTGGTCAAAACAGACAACGTGGCCACTAGCTACTTTCAGTCGCAGAAGAAGATCACCTCGAAGCAAGCTAGGTGACAAGATGTTCTAGCTGAATTTGACTATGTCTTGGAGTACAAGCCGAGAAGAGGCAATGTTGTGGCCGACATACTGAGTAGGAAGGTCGAGCTTGCTGCCATCACTACATTCCATTGTGACATTCAAGATGCAATCAAAGATGGAATGAAACACGACCCGAAGGCCAAAAAGCTTTAGGTTAAATAATTTGTCAAATCGGGTTGAGCCGTAGGATTGTGCCACGTGTATCAAATAAGTCTTCCTTAGTGGGAGGGGCAAATGTGCATAGGTTACTGGATAGCAAGGGCACTAATGAACGAAAAGTATGGTGGAGAGTATTTTTATACCATTAACGATAATTCGGGGTATATTTGTCCTTTTTCCCAATTAAATTTAGAACCAAACATATCTCAATTCAGATGGATATATCATTTCTTGTGAATTTGGTAATATATATTTGTAACCAACCATTTAAAAAAAGACATGTATTTAAGTATTTATTTATTAATTGTAATTAAATAGTTTAAAATGTTTACATCTTAATTCAAAATAACTACATTAATTCTAAACTAATAAACTATACATAATTTATTTACTTATAACTTTATTCTCAACTTAGAATCCAAAATTTAATTTATTTTTTAAGACTAAAATGGAAAAGCAATTGTATTTTTTTTTTGAAATACAAATCTTTTGGAGGTTTGCCCTACAAATACCAATTTTCTTGTTGATTATTTGGTAGTAATATTTTTGGTTTGATGTTTTTTTATATAAAAAATTGAAAAACAATTCACAATTATTTAAAATCTAAGTAGATGTAAACAAATTAATTTTAGAAATGTGATTTTATCTCAGACATATTTTTGGAAATGTAATTTCAAAAGTATAGGATCTGAAACTTGAAATTTTAAGATTTTACAAATTATTAAGTTATTTGCAATTATAATAAGATAGATACTATAATATAATAATAAAAAAAAAATAATTAGTAACTCAAACTAATAATTAATTTATCGTTAATTAATTAAGTGATAATTTACGCTAAAAAGGTTCTTCAATGCAATTCATTGGTTAATTTAAAATTAACATACCAAAACCTTTACAAAGTATCACTTAGTTCTTGAAAGTGAAAGTGATTTTTTTACTCTAATTCTAAAAGACGAAAGAGTTCTTCATTTAGGAATTGCGGCTTCAACGTATGCAGTGATAATACTAAAACATTAATGACAAAGAATGCACATATAATGTTGTCAATTCATTCAAAAAGTTAATCAACATTTTCATATATTTGTAATATATACACCATTAAGACTAAGTCACAATACCCTCAATTCAGTCTTATGTTGAATTTGAATCCTTCAAATAAAGATCCTCTCAATTTAATGTGTTTATGATGAGCATTTTCTTCTTTCAATTTTTGTTACAAAAATGATGCAAAGAGGTAAACTCAATGAAAAAAAAAATCAATTTGTTACTTGTAAGCCATGAAGAATAATCATAATTTCCGAGGATGATTCTTTTTCAAAGATAAAATCACATAAAAGAAAGAACGTAAATACTGTATTTTGTATTTATAGAGAAAGAAAACAAAGAACAAAAAGTTAAAAGTCTAAAACTGTAAACAGAAGTTATAATTAGTTTTAAATTAAAAAACATCAAGTGTTTAAGATAAAGTCAAAACCTTAAAACAATAAAAAAATTGTATTCTATCTATATATAATAGGAGAAGTAAAAGTGACACATGTCAGCACCACAAAAAATCATATTTTTAATTAAAATTAATTACATGTAATAGGATCAAAATAATAAATAACTTTTAAATTAATATTTACCTGTAATAGGATGAAACAATAAAATACTATTTTAAAAAAAATAATTAGAAAATTAATAGTTTTAAACTTAGAGAAAATAGTCAATGACCCCCCAATCTATTATTCGATTCTCAACTACACACTTATACTTTATGAGGTCATATTATCCCCTTGAACTACTTTAAAACGGTATAAATATCACCCTAAAACTAGAAACCCACATTCATAACCTGAAGTGGTGGACACACACGACCAGCTGTCAGATATATAAAATTATTTAAAAAAAATCTTTTTTAGATCCTTCTTTCATCTTTATTCTATTTTACCTCTTTTCTTTTTCTTTTAAAATTTGTAATTGATATATACACAAATTGATCCTTCAAACTAAAGATTTCTATAATACTTACCTTAAATCCTTCAATTGTTTTGTTGGCTTTATTAATTTCTTAAAATTTGAAAAAGAAAAAACTTATTATTCTTCATTGTGTTCATCGAATTTGTGCAAATCTGAGAAGTTTGTGAATGTGATCGGGTTTGGTGTATTGAATCTACACATTACTTTTTAATTGATTTCAAATTAGTTGTGAAGATTTAAGACAAAAATCAGAAAACTCCATTAACATACTAAGCTGTCAAAATAAAAAAAATTGTGGTTGTTGGGTTTGATCCAAATTTGAAAATTTTCATTTTCAATTACTAATTTGTAGAGACTAAATTGAATCCTTTATGGGAATCCCATTGTTGAATTCGTTAGTTTGAAAACATCTAGATTAATTGATTTGAGTTAAAGAAAAAATTTGACAAATAAGGAGGAAATGCAAATCCCTGGACAACAACAGTCTTATAAGGATGATGCTTTCCCTGTGCCTTATCAATAATTAATAAGGAAGAACGGACAACCATTGTTAAAGAGCTTTGAAGCTCAAGAATAAATTTTCAAATTTGTCGGTGAGTTCATCTTTTCCGGTGATTATTTCTTCCTCGTCGCCAGCTCGTTTGATGAATTTTTTCGACAAATATTAAGATTTATCATCTATCAGAGATGGGGATGTTGGGACTGCTATTCTTCTTCTCCCATGGAAGTGAAAGGGAAAGTAATTCCCCTCCATTAAAAGAGGTAATTTTCCTTATAAAAAAAATAAAAAAAAAAGAAAAAAAGAAAAATATACAATTTAAATTATAACAAAAATATAATAAAAATATTCTTTTTACTTGTTTTTTTGCTTCTCACTTTGAGAGTGAAATGACTCTCTATGCCATGTCAGCACTTAGGGGGTTACTTGATCCGTTTTAAAGTAGTTCAAGGGGATAATAGGACATTCGTAAAAAATAAGTGTGTAGTTGGAAATCCACACATAGCTTGAGGGAGCATTTAAATGTTTTCTCTTTAAACTTACTTAAATTAGCTTTTATTAAAAGAATTCTATTACTTTATAACTTAAAAAAAGTAAAAAGAAAAAAGAAACATAAAAACGCTGTGCATCAGGCATTTTAAATAAATGAATAGCAAAACTGTCCACTAATTAAAAAAAACTGTTAAATGAAAATATACTTTGTTTTTTTAAAAATAAAACTGATTTACGATTTTTTTTTTTTCAATATAGCTTTTTAAATTATTTTTTTGATAACTGTAATATATTATTACCAAATTTTGCAATATGTACAATGTTGGAAACTCTAGATGTGGACAACTTCCACTCTAGGTATCATACTAGCTCTAGGATGTATGGCTTGTATGATTACTTTAGTGATCATCTCTATGTTCCTCTTCTTGTTTTGAAATATCCTGTAGTTCCTCTCTTGCCAAATGTAGTAAATTGCTGCTGCTAGAGTCTTTCTGTAGACCTCTGCTAGTATGGTTTAAAAAAAAATTCAACATTCAAAAAAGAAACAAATTTAATAGTTTAAAACTAATACCGTGTCAACCCCTCAAATCTATCAATATATAATAGGAGATGAGAAAACGCCACATGTTAGCGCCACAAATTTTTAGAATTTGAAAATAATTAAATATTATATAACTAGTAAAATTACCCGCGCTCGCGCGGGAATTTAGTATCACGAAATTTATAAAAAATTACTTAAAACCTATCATGCATTAAAACTGAAACAATATATTATCTTACTTACAAGATTACGTAGTAACAAACATTAATAATGTAAAGTAAAATGAAAATTATTATATCTTATCATTTAGCCTTAATAGCATAAGCATAAATTATAAATTAATGATTGTAAAAATACATACCAGGATCTGTAACATAAACAATAGTGTCAGTGAGCCACTCAACATGAGCAAAGTATGCAAATATTTAATTGTAAAGAAGAAGAAGAGGAGGAGGAGGAGGTTCATAATTTTCGTTGTGTTAAATTGAGAGGAAATCTCTCTATTTATAGACAACAAAAGGTAGTGAGAACAAATGTTTATTATGCCTTATCAGAAATGTTACAACTATTTGAAAAAGTTGCAACCCTTCGGAAATGTCACAACCTTTCATAAAAGTCATAACTTTTCATAAAAGTCGCAACTCTTTATTAAAGTCGCAACTTTTCATAAAAGTCACAACTCTTTATTAAAATCGCAACTTTTCATTAAAATCGCAACTTTTCATAAAAATTACAACTTTTCATGAAAGGGAAGACTAATTTTGTAAATAAATAAATTAAAAGGGAATTCTGGTTTATGGTGGCGCCACATAGGCGGGCCTATGATTCTCTTTGATATATATATATATATATATATGATTGGTTTAAAAAAAGAAATTTATAAACTTTTAAAAAAATAACAACGTCAGTTACATAGGTCTTCAAATGAATTTTGAATATTATATACCTAATTAAATAATTATATATATAATATAAAATTTAAAGAACAATTGAAAAAATAAAACATTTAAGAACAAAAAACATAAATTAAAAACAGTTTTAAAAATTTGTTTACGTTAACTACATAAATCTCACAAACTAATTGTATCACATTATTTATTTATAATATCAAATTAAAATCAGTTTTAAATTTATGTAATTGGATTCCTAAAATATAGGTAACAGATTAAGAGTTTTTTTTCTTCCTTACTAAAACTTCATAATATAAATTATTTTAATTTTATAAATCAAAATTTAATTAATTTTTTTTACAAACTCACAAATAACGGATGCCACTAAAATAGTAAATAAATTAGGTTTTTGGACAATTAAAATTAAATATCTACAATTTTATTAAATAAAACAAGTTTCAATTTTAAAATCAAAATAGAAACTAAACATGCAGTTAACTGAAAGCCCTTTTTAATAATACCAAATTTCAAAATACTATTTATAAACCCACTTCCCCTAAATTTCCTCTCGTGTTCACACTTTTCCCAATTTCAATATATTTTTAAATAAATTAATTTTAAAATTTGTTGTTTTGAAAAATTTCTTATTTAATGTTAAAAGTTTGTTGTTTTGAAAAATTTCCCTTTAATTTTATGTGTATACACTAATTCATTTACTATAAAAAGTCTATGACATATATATAGCAAAGTTATCTATTTAATGTAAATCTTTATTAAATTGGATTAAATAAATGCATAGATAATACTTTCTTGAATTTTTTTTTTATAATTAAACGTATGATTAATAGTATATTATAACAAATACATGATTTGTATTATTCAGATATATCTTATTTTTATTTAATCTAATGAACAAAATATCTATTAGAAAAATTTATCAACAAAATCTTTATATAATTATTAATTTACTTTATAACCCTATAGACATGTGACAAATGACAAATCAAGGTGTACGACGATGAATTTTTTTTTTAAGTTGAACTCCAAAAAATACGTTTGATAATAAAATTTTAAAATATAACTTGAAGTTAAGTTTCAGAATTATCAAGAATTTAAAAATATTTATTTCAAATTACTCACAAAAAATAAAAGAATATCTCTAATTTATATTCATGAATTCAAATATCATTTTCACTTTAAACAAAATAATAATTTTTTTTTTCAAATTTTATAATGAATGAGGAATAAACCGCCCTAAATAACATGCTTTTTTAGTAGGGACATTCGGGTCACAAATGCATGTTTTTAGTAGGGACATTCGGGTCGGGTTGACTTATGAAGAGACTATCTTTTCATGTCCTTTGTTGAAGCTAAAGCTAAGTTGTAAAAAGCAAAGCATTAATTCACCATCAAGTTTCTTATCAGGTTCTCTCTTCCACCCCTATTTGGTTTTTTTTTGTGTGTTTTTTGTCAAAGGTTATTTTATACTGTTTTCAGTTTCTTGAATAATGAAATAATTTCCCAGGTCCAAGATTATTCAGTTGTTCTTCTATTTGAATGGTGTTAAGTGGGTTATCAGCTTTAAATCTTTACTATATGGAGTAATAGTGACTTAGAGATGATATGGACAATCAGCTGTGGCAGAGGCACGATTTCACTTAGGGGTTCAACACTACTCTTTAGACATACATAAAAAGAAAATTGATCTTGAATATACCGCGTGCCTTTCCGGCGAACCCTGCTTGTCCTTGACCATCAGGAATTTTGTGCATGTCCATTTGAATTACAGAATTGGAAGTAATAATAATGATTAGGGGGAAGAGAGAAAAATAAAAGATAGAGACTCTGTGATTGGAATGTGAATGGGGTAAAAATAGATGTGACTTTCATTATTAGACTTGGATACTATATCATGTACTCGACTAACAAAAAATGGTTCAATTGGTGCCATAAACACTAAGATTTCTGATCCTTATATACCTTTAAGTATGAGCTCATTGTTCAGAACATGCGAGTGAAGGAAATGAGGATGTTGAGATGGATTTGTGGGCATATTAGGAACAATAGAATTAGGAAGATATCAGCAACAAAGTGGGAGTGGCCTCCGTGGTGGACAAGATGAGGGAAGGGAAACTAAGATGGTTTGGATATGTGAAGAGGAGATATGCAGATGCCCTAGTAAGGAGCTATGAGAGGTTGGATATAGTGGAGTTGATGAGAGACAGAGGTAGGCTGAAGAAATATTGGGAGAAGGTGATTAGGCAGAACATGACGCATCTTCAGCTTACCAAGGACATGACCTTAGATAGGAGGGTATGGAGGTCGCATACTAGTGTAAGATGTTAGTAAGTAGTGGATGATTGTTTTTTCTTTTCGAGGGTTTAGGCCCATCGGTGTTTGTCGTTGTACTAGCCATATTATTGTAGTTCTTTCTTTTGATATCTTATCATTGACTGTTGTTTAGTGTGTTTCGATTATCACACTATTTTGTTGTGTCTTTTCCTTTCCTCTAGGCTTTTCACTGCTTCCCTTGTTAGTTGCTATGTTTTCTACATTGTTTTCTTCTTCTTTGTACTTGGATTTCTTGTTCTTGAGTTGAGGATCTTTTGGAAACAGCCTCTCTACTTCCACGAGGTAGTAGTAAGGTTTGCCTACACGGTACCCTACCCAGACCCCACTTGTGGGATTTCATTGGACATGTTGTTATTGTACTAATGCAGGCCTTTGCGTACTCTGGTTAGTAATGCAGGCCTTTAAGAAAAACAGAGTGAAGAGTCTGATTATTCCTAGATGTTGTGGAAACCTTTTTTGGATTACACTTTTTGCATGGCTTGCTGCATTGAGCTGTTAATATATGATACCTAGAGTAGCATAAGCTTGCTTATAGTGTTTAGTGTTGCTAGGTAACTTTTGCAAATCTGAGCACGTCTGACTTCTGTTTTGAATTCCTTGCAGTTTATGGCTGGTGGAGTATGTTTCCAGACTAATGTGCATACAGTTTCACAGACTTCTCCTTCTCCGGGAATCTCCTTGATACATAATTTTCCTCATGAAGCTGAAATCTCAAGTGTCTCAAGTACTGATTCATCAAGTGGTCCGTCAAATTATTCACGCAATGTGCAGGTAGCATTTGGGCCTCTCAATGATGTACATATAGTAAGTACTCAATTTATTATGCCTTCTGAAATATAACACACAGTAACCTAAATACTTTGCTTCAACTATTTCCTCCCATGGTACCAAAACCCAGGGTGCCGTGCAGAGCGTACAAGGTCATGCATGATAATAAATCCTTGACGAGGTAACATTTTTTTTTTTCCTTAGCCGACAAGGTTGATGGAGAATTTTCTGGAAATCGCCAGCGACAACACGAAGAAGGATATAGAGACCTGTGGAGTTCTTGGTGCCATCATTGTAAGATCACTAGTATTCATTTTGCTTTCTGGAATGATACTTTTAAGACCATCGTTGAATGATGAGGAACACCAAGTGCTCTAGATTTTGCATTTTTCATGTCTGGTTATGGAAATTTTAAGTGATGCATTGTACCCTTCGGGGTGGCCCTGTGGCTTGGGTTTGGGACTTCCAAGTTGGAGGTCTCAAGTTCAAAACCCCTTGCCAACGAAAGCAAGGGGTTTGCCTTCTGGGTCAAGCTCGTCGCACCAGGCTTGCCTAGTGCGGGCTACCTCTCCTGCGTGGTTTGCGAGCTATTGCATAGGAGCGGGGGTTTTACCCTATGCGCACCCAAATGGTAGCGGCTGCGGGTTTCCCTTGTCATAAAAAAACAAGAAAGAAGAAATTTAAAGTGATACATTGTAGAATGTTAAACCTGTAAATTTTTAGTCAATGTGTTCTGGAGCATTTGGCATCAAACCTTAACAATATGACTCAACGTAAATTTTTTCCATTTGAAGTAGTATTGGTCCTTTGAGCTAAAGACTACTGGAGTTCTCCATCTCTGCTTGATTATCTCATCCTTTCAAACACATCCAAGCGAGAGCTCATTCTAGCGCTGAATAAAACTGTGTTCTGTTCTGATACTATTATATTATTAGGGCACAAATTTTGACTGTTCTTTTGAAATTGAAAGTACTTCCATTGGCTAACTAACTTTATAGCAAGAAACTGGTTTTTAAGTCGGACATATTTAAGTACACCAATTTATTTTCCCAGTATAAACAATGCTTTTATCTTCTTTTATTCCTTTACTGCTATTCAAGCTTTTAAGTTAGAAATCTTCAGAAGTATTGTATTATATGATCAATTCCTAGATGATATTCAGATCACCGATGCACTTTCTCCTAATCTTCTGTTTCTCCAAAGTACTCAGGTACTGATGATGTTGGATTGTTGAGTGACTTGTTGTAATTGCTAATACTAATCCTACAAGTTAAAGGGAGTGAGAGTAGAGATTAGGTAGTGGAGATAAAGCACCTCAAAGAAATTTTTATGAGTAGTCATCATATAACATTATAACTCAAAAGAGGAAAGGAAGTTCTCATAGATTTGGAGAAATTTCCTAAAGCATTTGAATTGCTTCACTCTGAAGGGAAAACAAGGTATTTGTGAAATATCAGAATGATACATCTAAAGTATATCATATGCAATGATGGAAATTTTTCCTTTTAGATGCAAATCATTTGAATATTGCAGCTGGTAATAGTTGAACGGAGCCTAGAAGAACAAAATTAGTGATGCATAGGTTGATATGGATGTTCTTCTGAGGTGAGTGAGGGACTGTCTCAAATTGAAGTACTAAGGTTGGGCTTGGAAAATGGTCTCTAACTATGACATGCCTCCAAACTATACAACTGGTAACAGTTGAATGGAGCTCTGTGGAAAAAAAAAACTAGTGATGCATAGGCTGATATAGATGTTGTGCGAGGAACTGTCTCAAATTAAAAATACTATGGTTGGGTTAGAGAATGGTCTCTCACTGTAACAAGTCTATACTTCAAGCCTCCAAGGTATGCAACTCTTATGTTCCATCAAGGCATG
>JAJOOR010010151.1:0-20358 GCA_036250505.1 Solanum acaule | reverse complement strand
CAGCATCTATTCTTGCATTGCAACTTTACAACACAAATTTGGGCCATCTTCCTTAGTCTCACAAAAACAAACTGGACCATGCCCGAGCATACTGCAGATTTGTTGAGTTGTTGGATAAGAAGAGGGGGGAGCAAGAGTCAAAAGGCATGGTGGAGGATAATTCCACATTGCATTTGGTGGACAGTATGGAAAGAAAGAAATAGTAGAAATTTTGAAGATAGGTCCAATTCCATTCAGAAGGTTAGATGGGATTGTATTGCATGCTTTTATTTTTGGTGTAAAGAAAAGGTTTAGAGTTACAGAACAAATTGTAGAATTATTAGGACCCTTGTAAATTATTTTTTTTTGTCTTCTTTTGTTCCCCTCTGTTTGCAGGTCACCAACATCTCCTTAATGCTGAAGAATACACCATTACCATTTTCAAAAATAAAATAAAATTATATGTAAAGTGTAAACATTTACCTCTGTGCTTTAACTTTTAGAGGTCGTTTGGTAATTGGTTAGAGTTATGCAGGTATTAGTAATGTATGGATTAGTTATGAGCGAATCTATGTATTATTTTGTGCATATATTAGTTATGCAAGGATTAGTTATGCATGTATTAGCTATTCCACCTTCTATCCTGCAAAAATTGATACATAGATTCCCTCATAACTTATACGTGTATGAGTTATGCGGGTTTCTGAATTATCAGCCAAAGGTCGTATAAGTAAGACGGAAATCCATACATAGATAACTTGTTTCTCATCCAACTACCAAGCGACACCTTAATGCTATGTAATATTATATGAGCTCACTGGAGACCTTTCCCTTTTTAACTTACCATAGTTGATATATTATCAACTTCAATCACATATATTGTTCGGTTGTAAGTGATAAAAGCATTTTTTTTGCTAACGGTCATATGAAAATTAGTCAACTTTAAAGTACTATTCGGATATTCCTTTTTCTTCCGGAAAATGTGGTAGGTGAGTCAACTTACGTTCATCTTGACTAATTCCAATGTCTACCTGATACCTTCCACCACAGTTTTAGTCTGAACAACTCTGATAATCATTGATAAGAAAGAACCTGGTTCTTGGAGTACTTATACCGGAGACAACTGCTAAAAGAACAAGGTCCATGTGCAGAGTTATAATGTACAAGAAACATATGGATTTGATCAGGTTCACATAACCTGGTCACTTACTAGGTTGCGGTGAGTGGAAGGTTGGTCTCATGAAAGATTTGAGTAAGAGCTCACATCTTACTAAGTCATGATGATCAACATGAAGCTGGTTCTTAGGGGGAGGCGTGCATTTGAGTGCGTATGCGACTACAATGATTGAGTTATATTTTGTTATGGGTTTGCCATCATCAAAATGGGGAAAATTGTTGAGCGAAGAGCCATGAGTTAGGGAGCTATGTGGTAAGCTAATAATGTGAAGTTTTGATGATTAATAGATGATTAGGAAAACATAACAAACATATACAAGAACCAGATATTATACATGTCTCAAATAAGGACTGGTAGTGATTATGAGTTATGACTAAGAATGACCAAAGAACGAATTCCTTAACATGTCTACTACAAGAGATGCCATCAAGAGTACACTGCAAGGATTGAAGAAACCAGGTCCTGCACATTAGTCTTGAAGTTGACAGTTGATCGAGAGCAAAGCAGATTCCAAGTGCATTGATGGATTCCTTGAGAAATTACGATTATGGGTAATCTGGTGCAGTAAGGAACAAGAAGCAATATGAAAATATTATCATATTTGCACACAAGGAAGAAGCTTTAGTAATAAGAGAAGGTCGACGTGGAAGAAAGATGGAAATAAGGTCAAACTTGGATTAGGTTCTTGAATTCTTGAACTAATCCATGTTGAGTTGGGAGAACAAAAAATGACCATCTACTACTATATAAAGCGTTATATTGATGTTGTTGAAGAATCCACACAGAGAGAAAATAGATCATACAAAGAGAGAATAAGAACAAGGTCTTATCACAAAGTTTTTTCAGTTTGAGGAGAGTCACCTGGCAACAAAAAAAGAACCTCTTCCTATCCAGATTTATTATAACAGTTCTTGTTGTCTAGTTTGTTTCGTTGAGCTGAACTTGTAACCTTTACATTCCTAGTTATTTGTCATAGCTGTTGTTTGGAGTTGTATGGGCTTCCTTCACTAAGTAGAGTCTTGAAAGAAGTGAGATACAATTGGGAGAAATCGTAAAGGGGAAAAGGTGCTATAGTTGTAGATCCCTTGGTTATAGAGTTGTAACATAAAGCAGTGACTCAAATTTAGTGGTAATTTGAGAGGGAAATCCTACGAGGCACGTGTTTTTTTGTTCTTGGGAAAGGGTTTTTTCCAGTAAAAATCTTGTGTTAATTATTTTAATTCTGCATTTACCTATTCCATAGTTGCTGGTTCTACAGTATATAGGTGGCGTCAGAAAATAACACTAGATTTTTCACGAGAAACCCACAGAAAGAGAGAGAGAGAGTGGTGGGGTGGGAATAGATGTATAGGGTACATTTTGATTTAAAGAAGTTTGTTTATTTATGTGTGAATTGTTGAAGAGCCAGAGAATGAGACTTAATGGAAAAGCTTTCAGTTATAGCTGTTGTACTAGTATGGTGTTTGGATATTAGATGGGCACATTCTGTTTCAAAAAAGTAGGTTGATTTATTTATGATGTGTTAAAGAGCCAGAGAATGAGGCTAATTGAAGGGCTTCAGTACTAGTGTGGCGTTTGGATCTTAGGTCTAGCAGACGGGTTCTTTGTTTCTATAGTTTCTGAAATCTAAAACTTATGCTCCAAAGATCAGTTGATCCAAATCTGTTTCAACTCTTGGTCAAATCAACCCTATAAAAGTTTTCTATATCCATTTTCACCAAAGTTGGAACTGGAAGGTGTTCTCTGACAGTCTGAATTATATATCCTTTTTCATATTACTAATACTATTTTACCTTTATGTACTCTAGGATACAGTGTTTTGCAAGTCTATCCTGAATGAGTATGCTGTTAAAATGAACCTGGAGAAACCTACTTATCAGACAAGTCAATCTGTGGCAGTGCTTCCTGTTTTTAAGTCTACCTCGTTCTTCAATGGTATTCATTTTACGGGAGAAATTGGGAAAAACAAGAAAGAAGCTGAACAGCTGGCAGCTCGAGCAGCAGTTATTTCCATCCTAGGTCAACCACCTTCTCCCAAAACCTCTTCTGGAAAAGGAAGGGGATCTCAATTCATCCAAAAAAAAAAAAAGGAAGGGGATCTCAATATTTAATCTTTCAAGTGCTTCCTAAGTGTTAACTTTTCATCACTTATTTTGCAGAAACTGGTGCTGGAACTGTGATGTTTGAGATCATCAAGTCTAAACGCAAGCTTTATGCTGCACTAGATAAAGTTCAGGATACAGGTGATGTTAATGCTGGCTTCTTGCCAATGGAATTTGGTCGTCCACTTCATGTGGATAAAAGAAAAGAAGTTGAAATTAGTGAAGGTGCTGGGGAAATGGCTAATAGTGGACTTTTAGCATATAGTTTGGGACAACCTAGTGATGTTCAGGCACCAGATCAGCTTCATGTATTTAAAAGACCAAAATCAGGATCTTCAATAGTGGAAGTGGCGCCTCCCATAGTATTTGTGCCCCCTGTCCTGGATCCATCTTTGCTTTGCTCAACTTCTGGAAAGAAACGGCGAAACAAGAGAAAAGCAAAGAAAAAAAATGTGCAAGTTGACCCTCAGTAAGTTTTCTAACTTGTTAGAATGTATCTATATTTGTTATACATGTCTAGATAATTGTATAGTAAGTAGACATAGAATGCTATTAAAGGTTTTGCTATAATTAGGTTTGCTATTGATTAGGAAACTCTTTTGTTTCATCAAACTTAAAGTCCTGTATAAGATGTCTGTTCTATGTTCACAACCAATTAAATAAGTGTTCTGTTCATTTTTTCCTTTTGCCGTCTATATCCCTCCTTTTCCCCTTCATGAGTGACTAAATCTATCTGTTTGCCACTCAGGATTACATTCTCCCACGTCCTTTAGCTGTTACAGTGTCTTCTCGACTCTAGCAAATTGGTTTCTGGTCAAATATACTGTATCAAGTCATAAGTCTATTAGTAGACCGTATTATAAATATCTTATCGAGAGGAACACAATAGTAAAACTATTGTCCTCAAAAGTTTTGCAAAAACTCAGTAGTGCATTTGTTACTTGCGTCTCCTGCACCATCAATCACTTATGGTTAATATAATGAGTTAATATCAACTAATTTGTCAAGTTAGCCATATATGTCACCTAACCTTCCTAATTAGTTGTCCATGTAAGCTGTGACACATCAAAACAGTGTGTTGTTCATGTAGTAGTATACACCACACATTTTCAGCACTTAGTGCGCAAGCATGTAATTGTGTCTTATATAACAATATTGTTTTTTTTTTCTAAAGGAAGTTTCTCTTCTGCAGTTTTTAGTACTTCTAATTTATTTATTTTTTGAGAAAGCAACAGAATATTTAAATTTCCCTATACAAGAACTACCACAAGGCCCTCTTTTATGTTTAAATATTCAAAATTATCAAAAGATTAATATCCATTTTAGACCGCTTATACTTGAATACAACAACATACCCACTGTAGTACCACATGCCACTTATATTTGAATGCAATAAAAAAATTAACTTCTTGCTTGAAATTGTGCCCAAGTCGAGGAGGGCACAAGAAGTTGGACAAAGATAAATGTTGGTAGTTAGTACAGATGCTAATTTGCTTAAAGCTCGGATCACGTTAGCCTTGGAACTAAATTCCAGTTACTTCATTTGCAATGTATTGGGACAAATATATTGCATTTGTAAGTTTAAGGTTACTCACTTGTCAAAGGGTTACTTCGAAAAGCTACTGTGACTCTTGTCTAATTATGAAGTGAAGATAGGGAAGAAGTTGGTCACATGTTAAGTTGAATGACTAACAAACATGTAAGTGGTTCTCAATTACAAACTTATTATGAAGCTAAGATAAAGAAAAACTTGAAGAAGAAGAAGAGTTTATTTTGTGAAACAACCTAGTTGAATGAGAACCATTCAATTTAAGATGGATGAAAAATACAAGAGAAAATGCAGGAATTGTTATTTACTTGTGGGTGCCTAGCCATTCTCATTTGAGAGTTTTTTGCTTTCATGAGGTTTTCCGCTTTGACTAAATCAGAGGAATTTATTCAGTGTTTTGCTTTTTTGTCTTCAAGAGAACCTAGTGTGATTAGTGACAGTATAAACTGTATGTATCAGGAACTACAATATTTGGAACGCATAGAGATCTCTATCAACTGTTTTATTTCTGTGACTAATCCACGCTCTCCATCTCACTACTCACTGATTACACTACCTAATCATATAAACCTGACTCCTAGATAGCGACCATATTATGAGTTCTTCTGTTAATGATAGTCCTGCCACCTCATTTATTTTAACGACCCAAGTACTCTTCAAGTTGTTTTCATATTCACAATCACCACTTTTTTTTTTTTTTTTTGGCAACTCTGTGTTTTAAGTTTCTTAATCAACAGATCCTCTTATATATGCAGGGTGCCTGCTGCTACGTTGCCATTGGCTCAAGCTCCCCCTTGCTCGGTGACACAGTGAGTTTCTTAGGCGGTTATTATTGGCAGAGGTGAAGGAACTTAATGAAACGCCAATTGTGTTTGCTGGGATTAGTTCATCAGTTGGAATATGTTGCATTTGCTGGAACGGAGTCCAATATCTGTTACCACTCACCTTAACAACGCATAAATGTATGTTAATCTTCTGTAAGTTGTTGCTCCTTGTAGTAACTTGGTACAGACAGTGTCCGCCTTGTCAAAGACATGCAACTTTTGCTGTAGTCGTGGATAGTTTCTTTATGGGTTTGATAAAATACTGGTGTCTTTCTAGTTTTTGGCACACTTTTTACTTCTTATAGCGTTTTCTTGGATTGTTGGCTCTAATGCTAATTGCTAATAAGTGAAATGGGTTTCACAATTGCAACAACCTTATGAGGATTACCCAAGACCATATAAGTCTATCAATCAAGCACAACAGACGTGTAACAACATACACCTCTGCACACCTAGCCCTGTCAATTGAAGCATGAACAACACAATACAGGGGATCAACATTGAATAAACTATGAGTTGAGATGGATCCGACTCTGACACCATGGTTCTGAGGTCTTGAATCATGTTTGTTTTGTTTGAGGCTAATATGTTACGAAAACATAGCATTATGAAACCCAAAATTTCCCAACGTATTTTGTTCTTCGTCAAGCTCCCTAACTTTAATCTTCACAATTTTTCTTCCACAAGATTGTCTCACATTAATTATTTAATCTAGCAAATTCCTTCACATGAAAATAATCCCAGATTCAGCATAAACATTTTGAAGTTGAACAACTGACAAATTTCACAAATAATCAATATATAATCTAGTTATTTGAACTCTTTTATCTTCTAATTTCTAGGCATAAATAGTGTTAACTTTTTTTATAGGTATCTGGTCACTTGTAAAGATAATTATTGCATTTATTAATTCATAATAATAGTTATCTGAAAACTAAAGCAGGTCACAATGCGAGTTAAATTTGTGAAATTTTGTCAATTGTTTAGTAAATGATCTTCTTTTTATTTTTATTGTAATTTATTGTCCTTTTTAAACTGTAATCTAAAGAACCTTTGAACAAGCTGAAATTTTTAAGAAAAACTGTTGGATCACATGCAGTATAAAATTCTGCATGTTATTGTTTGTCCGTATAGTTGAGCAATATATCACATATGACTAATACATTAGACTCAAATTTAACAATGTAGATAAGAGTAATCTTTCAAGAATTATACTTGCACAAAATTTTAAACATTGGAATAACATTAAGGAAAAAACTACATAAATGTGTCATAAAACACAAAATAATTACATGTTCATACCCCCAATTCAAAGTAATTCAAGAAATACCCATTTTTTCAAAAAAAATTACAATCCATACCCCACATTCATTAAGGTTGATAAGTTTTGCTTAACTGATACTAAATCAGTATCATATACTGCATTGATATCATTAAGGCTGATAATTTCACTTAATTGATACTAGTGAGTAATTTCTGAACAAGAAACCTTAATGATACCAATACAATATATATATACTGATTTAGTATCAATTAAACAAAATTATAAACCTTAATGATACCAATACAGTATATGATACTGATATAGTATCAGTTAAGCGAAATTAGTTGGGATATATAGTGTAATTATTTGGTGGGATATCATATATGAATGTAAAGGGGTATACGTTTGTAATTGTTTTATTTTTATGGGGTATCTGCTTAGTATCACCTAAAATTAAAATGACGACCTTAACTATCATAGGCGGATGTAGGGGGAGGGTTTTCACCCGAATCCCCATTGACTTCTTTGTGTGTTTAATTTTTTTTGCGGCTTCTTTTTTGCTTTTTTCATATTTCAATCCATTAAATGAAAATTCTAATTCTGTGTTAAAATGCAAAAGTGGCAGCACATATTCCGAATAAGACCAACTTTCTTCCCAAATTGGTACAACTATAGTGACCATTTATCTACACCATGTGGGAATTGATATGCACAAAATTGAAATAAGTTCGAGTAAATTAAATTAATCTGTCTTCATTCATAACACTATTTGTTAAACGAATTAACAAACTTCCTACTGTATTTCTATATATATATATATTTATCTTGAAGTTTATTTTACTAATAATTAAACAACAATTTAAATTCTAATGATGTCTCTGTCCATGTGCTAGCACAGCGACACGTAGCAGCAGCCCATGTTAAAAGAGCAGTATTAAAGGGATCCATACTTAATCAAATTCAATAAAAATCTTAGTTAAGTAATTTATTGAGGCTTAATTATATTAGCTGTCTATTAGTAATTTTTTTTACATACATATTATCTGCCCCAGATAAGATATATTCTGGAGCTCAAAAATGAACATGGGCTTGTCATAACTATTCTAAAGGGTGGTACTACAGTCTACATGGGGTAAATAGTACAATTATACTATATAAGTACATATAGTATTACTATTTACTCCCTTCGATTCATTTTAATTATCATGCTTAATATCTATTAAAAATAACTTATCCAAAACAATTATCGCTATTTTAGATAACAGACAAAACTAATTATTTGTTTTTACTTTATCTTTGCTCAATACATATTACATATTGAGAAATTAATATAGTGAAAAACATAGTAATAAGGATGAATTAATCAAATAACTTTTCAAAAAATATTTTAAAGAAACATGACAAATAAAATAGATAGGAAATATCGCCTTAAATAAAATGCACTAGAAAGTTAAAAAAAAAACACACATAATCAATGATAATCAACTTACTCCCTCTGTCTCTAATTACTTGTCCACTTTTCCTTTTATAGTTGTCCCTAATTACTTGTCCATTTTGACAGATCAAGAAAAGACAATTTTTTTCCTATTATACCCTCAATTAATTAATTTGAAAAAGGTAGAATTTTTTGAAAATATTAATTTTTTAATTCATCCATTTCATAATTAATAGGAGTAAAATGGTAAACTCACTATATCAATAATTATTTTCTTAATAAGTGTGCCAATTCAAAAGTGGAACTTAATGAAAAAAAAAAACATAATGTCCTTGAGACATGGAATTGTGTTCATCTCTCAACTCCAGCTTTGATTTTCACATTCCCCATTTCGACTTGTCTGTCACAAAACACACAAACATGTGGATGACAATCTTCATCGGGTTTCACAAATTTCATTTTTAAAAATTGCTTAATTTATTAATAGTAATTTTATATATTACCATTAACTTCTCAAGAATTATCGGTTTTACAAACGTTAATGATTTACTCTCTCAATCTCAAAATCCTTATCGTGTCTTTCATTGACCTGCGGTGTGACTACATTTGATATGCTATTGGTTTGTATTTATATGTTTCTTAAAAATAATATAAATTAAAAGTAATGTTTAACCATTTTATTTTTATTTTTATTTTAAGATATAATTTCTATTTTATTGAATAATTACTCTATTTATGTACCAAAATATATTGAAGTGTTTATACTCTTCGCAAACAATTAAATATTAAGTGCTATTTATGTGCCAGAATATATTGAAGTGTGTATACTCTTCACAAACAATTAAATAGTAAGTGTAAAATGGCAACAAAATAATTAATTTTATTTTAAACTTCTAAAATAATAAATATATACTAAATATTTTGAGACGCAGGGAGTACTACTTACTATATACGTGTGTATTATATATACACTCTCTCCGTTCATTTTTATTTGTCATTTATTTCTAAAATAAATTTTCATTTTTACTTGTCATTTTTGACATATCAAGAAAAGACAATAACTTTTTTCTATGGTTTACCCTCAACATTAAATATTTATTTTTCAAATTATTTTCCAAGACATCATTTGATAAGGGATAATTTGGTAAAATATCTATATCATTAATTATTTTCTTAATAAGTGTATTAAGTAAAACCATGACAAGTAAAAGCGAACGGAGGAAGTATATTAGTCGTTTTATGAGAGAGGTTATTTATTAGAAGTAGAACCAACAGTGCCACTATTAGTCAACAAAATGGAAGTTGTGTCCCAATATTAATTAAGGTCAATAATCGGAAAGAAATTAAATTCCATGCAAACCACTTGATTATTTGAATATTGAACCTGATTGGGGTGCTGCATGCCATTCACAATAATACAATTTGACTGATCCCAAATTGTACAGATGAAACTATAAATTTTACCTATTGATTGCTTGTTGCGTGAACAATTTAATATGAGAGTTCAACATTCATAAATAATTGTGATAAACTTATTTTGATATGTAAGAAAATAGATATTATTGAACTTAACTCAACTATAAAAACTATCTCACGAGGAAATTAGAATTACACAAGACTATACAATTAGGAAATCATGCACCTATTTTTTTCGTTCGACGTAGAACTCTTCAAAACATGTATTCTCAATAGGACAGTGAGTTTTCATTTATTGTTTCGAACTCAAAGTAAAAGAATAATGACCAATATATAGCTCATAAAAGGATCAAATAAATAGTTAACGTAATAATTAAAATTCTTATTACTGAAACCATGAAAATTAAGTTCAAAAGAATAGACTGATCAGATCAAAATTAAAAAAATTCCAAGTGAATCTGTCAGCATGTTAAGTATATCTCAATCAAACACAAAAAAAGAATTTTCAAACAAATTTAGGCTGGAAAAAGCATGTAGTTAGCTCCATGGAATGTGAAATATAATTATAAAATAGAAAGATGCACGTGCTCTCTACCTAAGTTAATTGGCTTCTCAAGGAAAGTTAGTAGGAAATAACCCTTCAACAAAACAAAGTCCATTTTTTTGGAATTTGAAAACTTATTAACAATGTATGTATAATGTATTAATTGGAATCTGAGACGTGGGTTATGCGTAAGAAACGCCGAAGGTTTTGCTGATTTCTTCTATTTTTATTTTTAACTATTAATCACTTATCTCTTTCTATTCTGACAGCTAATTAATTACTATCAATCTCTATATATTTTAATCACTATTCCTGTTTATATTTGACTTGTCATATCCGGTAAAAAGTACTTCCTCCGTTATTATTTAGTTGTCACCATTTAAATTTCACGTCTCTTAAGAAAGTAAATATGTTTATCATTATACTTTTATTTAGTGTTCTCTTGAAGTTAAGTTTTACAATAAATGAAGGTGAATCAATTTATTTTGATTAATTAATTTGACCAAGTTTTCTCAATTTGGTCAAATTCATACTTTCAAGGATAAAATAGGAAGAATAGTGTCATTTATGCATTGATTTTATGAAATGACAAATATTAAGGTACATTTAATTTTAATAAAGACGATATATAAATAGAAACAGAGGGAGTAATAAATAAAATTGACATGTCAATTTTATTATATCACAAAATTAACCATAAGGGTAAAATATGTATAAAATGATAAATGAACTCTTGATTTTTCAAAGTGGATAAGTAAAAGTGGACATTTATTTTTAATACAATGGATGGATAAAATAGATATTTATTTTTAATACGGTGGACCGAGTAAAATTGGACGGAAGGAATTATATTGCAATCTATATATACTCTAGTATCTTAGTTTCACACTTGTTCCAATAAGACAATTGGACCTTTTTCACTAGAAACAAACAAAACAAAATTTAGAGCTAGCTAGCTTCTTATTATATTCTTCTAGGTCTTTTCTTTGTTCTATACACAATTCTCTAAAATCATAAATATGTCTATGGCACTAGCAAAAGAACATGTTATTATGAGTGATACAAAAATGGGTATGGTTGACAATTATGATCAATATTATGAAGGTGAATTTGGGATCAATGATCATTCATCCCCAGAGTTATATGGGATCCATGAAGAACCTCCAAAGTCAATTTTTGAAGAATGTGAAAATTCAGAAAAAACAAGTCCAAAAATAGCCAAGAATTTTGCTTTAAGCAGCTCTAATTCTTCCCTTTCTAGCCCTAGTAGTTCTAATTCCAATGGTCAATCTGTTATTAACTTCAAAGGGGTGTATGGTAATTTTATGCATTCAGCAAATGGATCTTTGTTGAGTTTTGAACAAAGAGAAAGATTTTGCCCAAATCCAAGAATGATTAGTAATATTAATCAAATTGAAGGATCTGTTTGGGAAGATAATAATTTGCATTATCAGAATTGTGTTACTCCTAAGGGAAGTAGTAACACTAGTCCTAGAGTGATTAATGAGAATTCCAATAATAATGGAATACCATTTGGATGGCTAAATTCTGAAGCTAATGCAAGCACCACTACTCATGTTGATGAATCACGTTTCAATAAGCGCTCCTCCACGGTAATTTTCTTCAATACATCTGGTTATTTTTCATAGGTCAAATACATAAAAATATTTTTATAGGTGACGATCATGCGATTTGAAATTCAATACTGAATTATCTAACTATCTAATTTAAAAGTTTTAGCCATTAAGGAGATCACAATTTTAGTTAATAATCCAATTATATTATGTCTCAATACCTTAATCATATTCTTCGTGGTAATTAATTAGTTTTCCAAAATTTTGATGCCATTTTTTTGTAATGAGATTGTAATATACCATAAAGTATCCCGTGGTGGATCCAATCATAGGTTCTCGAGTCAAGTAAAATTCAGTAGTTTGAAGCTAGCTAGAACCTATTTATATGTACGAAAAATAAGTATAGAACAAGTTTGATATTCACTTGTAAAGTCAGCTCTCCCAATTCAGAATTCACAACGTCTAAATTCCACGTATTGAAAATTTGATTTGATTTAATATAATGCAGGAAGAGAGCATGCAGACAAATAAGAAGCAATGTACTGCGGGTTCAAAAAAGGGGAAACCAAATAATAATAATTCAATTGGTACAAAGGATCCACAGAGTATTGCAGCCAAGGTTTGCATTGCTTATTTTTGAAGTAATTAATTAATGTTTGAATTATTGCGTGTTTATTAAGATTAAAAAGGAATGTTTGTTTGTAGAATCGTAGAGAACGGATTAGTGAGCGTCTTAAGATACTACAAGAACTTGTTCCTAATGGTTCTAAGGTACGTACAAAGTTAATTAATTAATTAATAAATTAAATCATTTTAATGTTTTATTTACTGATTAAATCTTATAGAAATTGAACATAAATATTCATGGTTCATATTAATTAATATAGGTTGATTTGGTCACCATGTTAGAGAAAGCAATCGGCTACGTCAAGTTTCTTCAGTTGCAAGTGAAGGTAAATATTATAAATTAAATTAAACCTCATGAGTATTTTTGTTCTCTTGAATCAAGTTAGTTATTTTATTTTTCGATTTACTAACTTCATTACTTGATATAAGAGTAATTATCGATATAATAATAATAATATATAACAATTTTATATTGATTCAACGTACAGAAGTTAAACTCATAATGTCGTTATGAATATAGGTTTTGGCAACAGATGAATTTTGGCCTACACAAGGTGGAAAAGCACCAGACATTTCACAAGTAAAAGAGGCCATTGATGCTATCCTTGCTACTCAACGAGAAAGAAACTCAACCTCCAAGTGATCATAGTATCTAGCTAAACTATATTTTATTGATGAAAAAGGACGTTTCACAAATAATTGAAGTATTGCAGTGATGGCTTCAAAAGGAAATAAAGTTTCCCTTTGAGGATTAATTAATATGGTGGTGAAAATCGGAGCCATAAGTATTACTTATCGGAGTTTTTCTTTGATTAGAAGTAAGATAAATAGGTCACGATTGTGTGACCATCTTATCTAAAACTGAAAAAAAATATCTTCTATGTTTAGGTTCGTCTTTTTTGGTCATGCTTTCTCAGTTCGGTGTAATATAGGCATTTTATTTTTATTTTTATTTTTTGTAATATAGGAATGAAATTTAGTTTTATGGAAGAAACTGGCTCAATTATTGTTACCTGTCTTTCAAATTCCAATTTTTGAGATTCCTGATAATGAGAGTGAAGAAACTCCTGATTAGGAAATAATTAATTGGCTAAATGAAACAAATCCAACGTATATTTGAATGCATGCCAACGAAGAAACCAACAAAATATCTTCAACCAAAGTGTAGACATTTAATTAGACAAATTAAGTGGTCCAATATAAGTTAGAAATTTCCATTTACCTTTATTTTAAAAGAAAAAAATAAACAGAAGCGGACTCAGAATTCAAGATGTTAGGTAACTACTATCTTTAATAGGCAAAACAACTCTGCCAATTACTATCTATAAATTAATATTTTGGCGTGCCAAGGATCTATTATTAAAGGAGGAGTGAAATAGCTCACCTACACACCAACATTGAAACCTTATATAGAGAAAAAAAAATATTCAAAAAATACACATAAATTGCAGATCGAGGCAAAAAAGCCAAAAATAAATAAATTAAACTCCAATAAATATGATTGGAAGATTTTGTCTGGAGCCATCAATATGGGTTAGGCATGTTGTGCCGGTCTGGCCTAACCAGTGATTTAATAGGGTTAGACTACGATTTTTGAAGCCCATTTAAGAAAAAGGTTTTTTAGCCTGGCCTGAATAAGTCTGTAGTAACACTAACACCATGTAATATTGTTTTGGCGATATTTATGATAATATTTTTAGATTATAATTTAATTTAAAAAAATTTAAAAAAATAAACTTTTAAGAAAAGAGGGCTGGCCCGACAAGCCCGTAGCCCACATACTTGTGGGTTGAGCCGACCATTTTATGTCCCACATAAAATATGGGTTAGCCCGACCTGACTCGTCAAATTTCAAAGTCTGTATGAATTAGCCGGAAGCAGTGGGCCAGCCCATATTAACCGCTCTAATTTTGTCTGGTACTATACTTTTGACAATTAGCAACGGTGGAAAGATTAATTAATCAATAATAATCTAAACTATCAAAAAATTGTCTCTAGTCGTCTAACCAAATTAATAATAAACCGGTCCTGTGCAAAACAGACAAATGACTGCATAAGAGTAAATGTATAAATGTATTTGGATAAAATAGATATAAAATAATAAATTGTACCTTAATTTTTTAAAATTGATTAAACAAATAGAAATATTATGATAATTTCGAGAAAAACCGACTCCTGAAATTCACCTAGGGCCTCACACAAGCAACAATAGTTATTAATGAGTAGTTATATACACAAACAGGGAGAATCTAGGATATAGCAAGGGGATGAATCATGAATCCAGTCGATCGGTAATAAATTGTATGGTATATATAAAATATTTTTAAAAATTATATGTATATATTTATGTAGAGAGAGTATCGATCCTAGAACATAAGATTAGAAATTATCTCAATAATTTAAGGACTTTAAAATTCACCGTAAAATTTCAAGTTCACATTTTAAAATAGTTACTAATTTGATTATAACAAATCATTCATATGTAATTATCAAAAAATAAAACAGAAGATAGATGATAGATCCAAATTAGTTACTAGAGTACAACATATTGTACTCTAAAATGGAAAGTGGTATATACGGCCTCTGACCTCTTTTAATTGTTCTAGTTTCTTTTTTAAGAGTTACTAGAGTACAATATATTATACTTTTCGTATAGTTTTTAAATATTATATTTAACATGACAATTAAAAGTGAACAAATGGAGCATCAGGAAACAAAGTGGGATAAGAAATGGCATGTGTGGCTTTAAATAAGGTTCACATGGCCGGTTCATCTCACATGTCAATCCCACAAAAAGTGGTAAATGCATTCCCAACGATATATATCGATCTCCAAATTAAATGGTCCAAAATCGACTTTTTTTTCTATGCAATTGTTTAGTAGTCTCGTGAAATCAAGATTCATCAAAAATTTTAAAAAATGGATCAGCTCAGCCTGTAATATTGTTTTTTTCACAAACATGCATAAATTAAAAACATCAAAATGATCTATATAACACATGTCTTGCCAGCCACCAATTACCTTGATATTTATATCCATTACCCTGCAGTTAGTGTTGTCATGTTTCATGCTGCTTCATCATTCAACAAACTAATTGTGATCAGAATTAATAAAAATTAAAGGATTTACATGCACTATCATTTTATTATTATGTACTTGAATTATATTATATGTACATTAATGCAAGTACGTAGAATTTATCAAAATGTTTTTTAATGTCGTGGTCTTAATCATGTCAGGTAAAAAGCTGGAATTACAGAGTCGCCAAAAAGAGTAAAGACTAAAGAAACATTCTTTTTTAAATTGCTTAAAAATAAAGTAATTAGGCAAATAAATTGAAACCGAGGGAGAATATCTTATGTAGCGAAATAAAGTAATAAAAGAACGAATGATATCCTTAATTAATATATTCACTAATACTTCCACACTGATAATTATAGGTACTTTGTGAGGGATAATTTGGGATTAAGAGTAGCTGTTAAGCATGTTAAAGCACATGAGTGAGATTGTACTTTCGTTGTCCCTCTCCCTCATCATTAGAGAATGCCAGATCAGGATTAATTCTTTTTTAATTTAATAGTTTGTTTTAGTTAATATATAGGGAGAAGGCACAAGTACCCTCTAAACTATGACCAAAATCTCAGAGACACACCTTAACTAAACCAAGGTCTTATTCCCCCCCTCCACCCGGAACTCATTTTATATATAATATTGTACACCTTTTGGCTTATGTGGCACACCCCGTGACTCCACGTAGTTGAGGCGCGTGGGATATATTTGGATGCCACGTAAGCCAAAAAGGTGTACAAAATTACAAAAAAAAATGAGTTCAGGAGGGTAATAGGACTTTAGTTTAGTTAATGTGTGTCTCTGAGATTTGGGTCATAGTCTAAGGAGGTACTTCTACCTTTTCCTTAATATATACTTCCATTCGTTTCATATTAGTTGATATTCACATTTCTCTTTTATACGCCCTTTAAAAAATCATAAATAAAAATTACTTTTAATCAATTTAATTATCCTTTAACTTTTTCAATGTAATCAAATATTACATACTTTCAAAAATAATTAATTATGGACAAAATAAAGAAAAAAAACATTAATTAATTATGTTTTAATCTTATAAATTGACAAGTTTTTTGGAACGGATTCTTTTTAGTACGTTGATAACTAATTAAAATAATATGAAAAGATTATATCAATATTTCTTCTAATTAATTAATATAATTATTGTATATATGAGGAATTAATCAGAATAATCTATTAGTATCTACACGTGCAAGATCGGTTGAATTTAAACTAAATATGTAAGTACGTTCTCATTAATCATTATATTGGAGAAATTAATTGTTGATGAAATATAATACTACTATCAAAAAGAGAGAGGAGGCAAGACAACATTATTTAATTGGAATTATTTTGAACATATTAGGGATCTATTAATTGCATATGTTCAAGTTGGGAACAGATTGGTATGGGCAACTAATTAAACGACTGAATTCAGTACGGAATGTAGGTTCAGTTTAGAGTTTTTGTTCATTGGAAGTAAATGTTAAAGTTATTTATCGTAATTAAATAAAATTTTATAATATGATCTTTGCAATTATTTAACCTATTAACAAATGTTACTCTTACTTAATTTTCTAATATTGCAAAGCACGGACAATTTAACTAGTTAGATAGTATATTAATAAAACGGAGGACAAGAGAGAGGAAGAGTGTTGAAGAGCTAAAGACAAAAATAAGTTGCATGCATGATCTTTAGTACATATCCCGTAATTGGAGGAAGTTGGAATAAATTCATGTCCAATACACATCATGAATAGCAGTCGGGGGAGGCGGAAAATTATATTGTATATATAATGTTAAAATTACATTTTATGTATTTATAATATATGTTAGATTAATATCACTCAGTAAAAATTCTGGCACAGCCAAAAACAACATCATGGGTGTGTTTGGTATGAAGAAAATATTTCCTGAAAAACAAGTAAATTTTTAACTTATTTTTTCATATTTGGTTGGTAAATAGAAAATATTATACTGTAAATGTTTTCCTTCATACCCATGTGTGTGTGGATTTTATATATGTAGTAAATGAAGTTGGAAAAGGCATATACTTCACCATACCCTGTTAGCTAAGTTGTCTTTCAAGTGAGTCATGATGGGCATGCATAATGCATTTGCGTTGACATCCACTTATACATGTTATTATACTATATATATCACTAGCTAGCTTGTTGAATATATGAATCTCTTAATAATATATATTCTATTCAACTATTCCTACACTTGACTCACCTTTATTCTACTAAAACAATAATATACATAGCTATATGGAAATCTCTCTCGATATATCCCCGTTTCTCTTTCTTCTTTTTTACCATCAAAATTAATCAGTCTAAAATTTATCTTTTGGATCAATTGCAGTATATATATATAACTCAAAAATAATGTAAAAATTCCACATTGATAATTAAAGAGATGAATGATCTCTTTATAAACCTTTGACAATCCTCTTTATTTGAGCTAGTGGCGTAGGGCTAAAACGTATGACCTAAATTGCAAATCCCTCGACCTCTATCAATTAAACTTACTCATGATGACTTTTTTCTTTGTAATCTCTCAATTGCATCATATTCTTATGCCACAACGATATCGGCAAAATAAATTTTGAATCCCCGCAACACCCCCTCCCCCTCCAAATAAAACAAAAAGGAAATCAAAATTATTTCCTAATTTTCATTTTCTCCTTGAAACCAAATGGGCTACACAGTTATTGGGCCTTATGGATGCCTCTTAGCTTGTAGAAGTATATCACAGTCCATGTTAATTACTTTGCAAAAAAATTTCAAGTAGCACCATTGACCATTAAGCATCAAAGAATAGTACAATATTCCATTTAATACGAAATTTTTTTTAATTTAGTTTTTTTTTTTTAAAAAATGACATACTATATTCTTATATTTGATAATTCACTATTTAATATGTTTTTAATTGGTTTAAAAACATAATATTTAACAATTGGTGTGTATTATAAACATATTATTTAACTCATATGTCTAAAGTTTGTTTTTTTTCCCCTTAAATTTTGTGTCAAGTTAAAAATCGTCATATACAATAATAGTGATAACAATAATAATTATTTTGAAAGAAATAAACCGGCAAGCTTCGTGTAATTTTGGAAGAATTAGAGAGAAAATTAATAGTATTATTCATGTTCAAATTTGATTGACAAATTACAACGTGAAGTAGGGCAATTGGTCTCCATAATGGAATATGTCTAGTCTTAATCTGATGATAACGACCATTAATCAACCTTTTGATTTAATTGCTCAAATAAATATCATGTCGAAGATTAGGATCCCACATTTGAAAAATGAACGTACCATCAACCATTTTTAATGATATTGATTTATATCCACCAATCATTTAAGTTATATGTACTGTAGCAAACATTTCTATATTTTTTTTTCATACTTTATACAGAAAACCAAATTGATCGAATATATTACATTTGATTTTGTGAATATTTGAATTCTCTCAGGATTTTGTTCAAATCGAAATTATATAGTTATCATACACGTGTAGTTTCAGGAATATATTTTGATCTCTATGTTCTCCTTATTTTGATTTTGTTTCACAATAATTATTAGAATTAGAATTATATATATATATTTATTTATTTATTTATTTATTTATTTTTTAATTTTTTTTTTTTTTTTTTTTAAATACGAGTGAAAAAAATTAGGAAATTAATACTCATACTTGGTGTTTACGTCAATCCAACACAACTTATTAATCTTAAAAGTTGTAAATTAAATTAAAAGTAAAAAATACACGGTAATAATATACAATTTAACCACCCAAATTATTTAATTAATCTAGTTACATCCAAGAATATTTGTACTGATTAACGTCCGTATAATTAAATATTTTTAATTTTTAAACGATAAATCAACTAAGCACAAAACTAGATATAAATGCCAAAGGAGTTCTTATTATTATTATTTATTATCATGTTTAAATTAATATCCCACATAGTATAATTAACTTCCTCTTGTATTGCTAATTACCACTGAATCGTTTCTTTGCTTCAGAAACATTTTAATTTAGTCTTAATTTTTTAAAATAGATGTTGGAGGGTAGGTGGATGAATTTTCATTTGCTTGGATCAAGATTTGGAAAATTCGATTTGAAATAAAAATCAATCATAAAACTTTTAGATGAATCCTGATGATGGCAACTTAATTAGAAAAATAAAACTCATAATGAAAGGGGTCAATATACTCTTACAACTTTATCTTTCCGTCCAAAATATAAATTAATTAATAGTAATTAAGATCACTTCAAAAAGAATTAAGATAAGAAAGAAGTGAAAAACATCATATAGAGAGTGAAAAAGCTTTGGGGAGTATTAATATTAATATTATAATGTATTTATCATGTTTTACACACGTTTTATATAGCAGATAGAAACTTAGCTTAATGAATAATCACTTGAAACCCAAGAAAGGAATATAATAGTAATAATACTACTACTATTTTTTTTTTCTCTTTTTTACTTTTACATAACGGAAAAGGGTCAAAATTGCCCCTGAACTATGCGAAATAGACCTCTTATACCCTCCATTGCATTTTGGGATCAAAAATACCCCCGCAGTTATCCCAGGAGACCACAAATACCCTCAAGAGTTAACACCCCAATTTTTTTGCGACGTGACAAGCCACATGGGACTAATCCCTCCACCTAAGCATTGCCAACTAAGATTCACTACAAAAGAACTTGACTTTTAGTGGCGACAAAGTCGCCACAAAATCCCAAAATATTGCCACTAAAGGTTATGAGTGATTTTTAGTGGCGACT
>JAJOOR010010150.1:0-21374 GCA_036250505.1 Solanum acaule | reverse complement strand
ATCCTTGAAAAAATTGTCAACACGCGTTGGGCCCACAAGATAGTGCCACGTTGGCCGAAAAGGGGTAGAAAATTATATATAAAATAAGTTCGGGGGTAATAGGACCTTAGTAAAAGTTAAGTGTGTCTCAGTGATTTTGGGCACAGGCTGGGGGATACTTATGCATTTTCCCCTATAGTAAATAAAATAACATTTATACCATTTGATATAAAAAATCTTTAACTTAAAGTTCAATTTCATATTTTTATTTCTGGTTATCTCAAACTCTCGATTATTCCACAATATGACTGTGTTTGTTTTTGAACAAGATGCAATATGACAACTCATTTACATGATTCATTAAATTTGTCACCTTGTTTCTAATTAATTTTTAATGTTTTCATATAAAGCCTTAACTTTTAAATTCATAAATAAACTGATGATAACGATTAATAATCAATAAATTAATATCTTAATTATTTTATAATGATTTAATATGATAATAAGCATAAAATCAAACCGACTTATACACGACCTAATCGTGGGAAACGTTAAGAGATCCATCGGAACCCATCCAACGGTGGTAATTATACTACCTTTCTCTACAAATTCGTGGCGTATCTTCTCACTATTCTCACAAACAACCAACACCTTCGAACGCATATCCCAAACTCATACCTTACTCATGGCAACTGTCAAGTCCGTCAAGGCTCGTCAGATCTTCGATAGCCGCGGTAATCCAACGGTTGAGGTTCGTTCTTCTTCAGATCTCCTTCGATTTCAGCATTTTTCCATGTTTTCTGTATCACATTGTCGTTTTTCGATCCGATTCTGATGGTTTTTTGATAGTTTACTTTTTGTTTGTTGTGTACATGTTTTAGGTTGATGTTCATCTATCAAATGGCCTCTGGGAGAGAGCTGCGGTTCCTAGTGGCGCATCAACAGGTGAAAATCTGTTTATATTCGTTGTATTAGTTGATTTTTTTTTTTTGCGTTGTAACTGAATGTACTGGTTTGGCTGTGTTTATACAGATATGCAAAGCCAATGATTAAATTATGTGTTTTAAAGTGATGATTTGTTTAATGTTTGTCTCATTTTTTCGGTGGGATTAGGCTTGGTGTGAGTATGGAAGCACCGTGTCCGTGGTAGTATTAGTTCATATACTTGTAGTTTTTTGTTTTTGATATTTGTTACCATCTGTTGTCTATTGCATTTCAGTTTACAGTGCTATTTCGTTGTTGTTGTTGTTCGTTTGTGTGTAGGCTACTTTCCTTATTAATTGACATGTTTTATTTCCTTTTTCATAACTATTTTGATTTGCTGCACTACACTCTATCCTACCTAGAACCCCACTTTTGGGATTATACTGGGTATGTTGTTTGCTTGTTGATGTCATCCTTTACATGTTATGAGTTTCTGTTTGGCTGTTTAAGTAAGAAAAGTGGCCAACCTTTGGTCTCTTTGTAGGAAAATTTCTTTAATATCGATGTTTTCCTTGGAATCTCTTGAAATTTGAACCACTCATATCTAGAAGGGTATTGCATGACAATGCACTGTTTTTGATCAGCTTGATCCTATTTCCGGTTGTAGCACCTTTTAGATGGTGAAGATATATATTATTAGATGTTGTTAAGTGCCACTGATCCAAGAATAACGTAGTTCAGTTTGGATGAAATGCGAAGTGTGTGTTTTATTTCTTGACATTGTTGATTGGTAGCTCCTTCTCTGACTATCTTGAATTAAATGTCTTCATTCATTTGATAGGAATATATGAAGCCCTTGAATTGAGAGATGGAGGGTCTGAGTACCTTGGGAAGGGTGTTTCAAAGGTTGGTATTGCATCTCAAAACACGTAATTGGTTGATTTTGCCGTTCACTGCTAACTGCTCGCTTACCTTTTCCACCCATGTAGGCCGTAAACAATGTCAACTCAATCATTGGCCCTGCTCTTATTGGCAAGGTATGTCTCCTCTTATAATTTCTTTTACCTTTGAAAAAGATATTTCTTGCAAAAACTATTCTGATGGTTATTTTTTTGGTGTGAAGGAATACCATAATGCTTCCTATTTTTGTAGTGAGCAATGATAGTTGTTTTTATACCTGATATGTGAGGTGTGTTTTCTTGCTTTGCAGGATCCGACTGATCAGACTGGTGTCGATAACTATATGGTTCATCAACTAGATGGAACTCAAAATGAGTGGGGTTGGTGCAAGCAAAAGGTATACAAGAAGAAACTTAACATTAAGTCATGTGTAACTATCAGAAGTGCACAAATTACCAATTTGCCTGTGTTGGCCTTTTTTGACAGCTTGGTGCAAATGCCATCCTTGCTGTGTCACTTGCAGTCTGTAAAGCTGGTGCTGCTGTCAAGAAAATTCCGCTTTATAAGGTATATCACACAAAAAAAAATTATGGAGTTCAATGTTCACTTTTGCCAGTAATCTACTCTTTAAATCTTCTGTTGCCAATTAAGCCGAGTCCAAATGAAAGAGATTGACCCAATTCCTATATCCATTTCTTCTTCGATCTTCAATGTGGGAACATTTTTATATTTTGAATTTATTATTCAAATATGTGGTTAACTTTCTACTGATTAAATTTTGGTCTATTGATACTATCTCTATTACTATTCTGTTTTAGTTCTCCATGATGGCCATTTATTTGCCCAAATAGGAAATAGAAAACATCCAAGTCTACATTCTCTTCTTTACTTATATATGGTTAGAAAAAGTAGTCTGTTTGGATGTTACAATTTGAGCTGCCTTCTCTTTGCAGCATATTGCCAATTTGGCGGGTAACAAAAAGTTGGTTTTGCCTGTTCCTGCTTTCAACGTCATCAATGGTGGGTCCCATGCTGGAAACAAACTTGCAATGCAGGCATGTATTTTCTCCTGTTAAACGATGTAGTTAAATGATGCTTAAATAAAAGATTACTTATTAGTTGTTATTTGCAGGAATTTATGATTCTTCCTGTTGGAGCTTCTAGTTTTAAGGAGGCCATGAAGATGGGTTGTGAAGTGTATCACCATTTGAAGGTTTCACACAGTTGTTCTAGCTTCTATTCCCTTGGTATTTATTTGTTTCAAAGTCAAAGCATAGAGGATGAGTTGTTCTTTTCTTTTCCTTTTTCTTTCTTTGAGGTCCATTAGGTTAGAAAATACAGTGCTCCCTATGCCATATTTTATGTGATAGTCTTTCCGTTTTAGTTTCTCACAGAAAGACTTTTACCTTTCTATATTAAGAAACTATGTAATCTATCCATCTTCATTTTACCCTTACTGAAATAACTTTTAGATTCCATTTGATGGAACTGTTCTACCTTTTCTCAGTTGAGAGAATGGTAAAAAATATGCACAACTTTTGTGACCTCTCACTTAATTGTTGGTGCTAACTACAATTTTGGTATTTCGCATATTCTTAGCTTATGTGTCAAAAGTCTTTATTTCTTGAACTCCGGGCACATCCTAACTATGCTGCATAAAATGGGACCAAGGGGGTATTAAATTTGTTTATATGAAATCCTTTTTCTTTTACTTGTATCAGTAGCTGATGACAGTTTACTCTAATTCTAGGCTGTGATTAAGAAGAAATATGGCCAGGATGCAACAAATGTTGGTGATGAGGGTGGTTTCGCTCCTAATATCCAGGTGAAGTATAAATATATGCTGATGAATGGCATACTGTTGAATGGTTACCCTTTTACATCACGTGACTATGGCTTTTGAAATTTCAGGAGAACAAGGAGGGTCTTGAATTGCTCAAGACTGCCATCGAAAAAGCAGGTTATACTGGCAAAGTAAGCTCTCAACTGTGTTTAAATCAGACCTTTTTCCAACTGCTTTTAATAATATAGAAGCTAAGATTATTTTCCTTTTAGGTTGTTATCGGAATGGATGTTGCAGCATCTGAATTCTATGGAAAGGACAAAACTTATGATTTGAACTTCAAAGAAGAGGTATATCCTTTCTGATTATTCCTAGTAGTGCATTCGAATAGTAATTTTAGTGGCCTTCTTTCACTATCAGTTGACACTTAGAGGTTTTGTCTCCGTTAAGAATGTTGAACTGGATTTTCTGCGTTAACATGAATCTGTAATCTTGATGGTTCCTGAAGCCACATCAACTTAAAATTGGGAAACTGATAAATTAGGCTTTTTTTACCATCTCTTTTGGTGAAAACCCTTTCTCAGAACTCAGCAATAGAGATTAATCAGTAATAACCACTAACTGGGGATTTCTAGCTACTTGGGAAATGGATGTTCAAGTGAGCTGGAAATTGTAGGACTCTCTATTGAGGTAGTTTCATGTTTGATTTATTATCTAATCTGATTTGCTTCAATTGTTTCATCTTTGCAGAATAACAATGGCTCCCAAAAGATCTCAGGTGACCAGCTCAAAGATTTGTACAAGTCATTTGTGTCTGAGTACCCTATTGTTTCGATAGAAGATCCATTTGACCAAGATGACTGGGAGACCTATGCTAAGCTCACTGCTGAGATTGGGGAGAAAGTACAAATTGTAGGAGATGACCTTCTTGTCACCAATCCTAAGGTAAAACTGAAGTGTTATACAACTAGTTGTCATTTTCTTGCTTAGAGCTGCATTAGATGTTCCATCATTAAGGAAAATGGGTAGAGCTCCTGGTTCTTGTGTGTACGTGTTACTTTCTCAATGCTTTTCAAAACCATGTAATTATTAGTTGTATCTGTGCAGAGAGTTGCCAAGGCAATCAGCGAAAAGACTTGCAATGCACTTCTTCTTAAGGTATTTGTCACATCATCTAAGTTGGCCATATTGATGGCATGTCCTCTTAATTTGGAGATCAACTGTTGAAATATTTCATTCTGATTTTGTGTGCAGGTTAACCAAATTGGCAGCGTGACTGAGAGTATTGAAGCTGTGAAAATGTCTAAGCAAGCTGGTTGGGGTGTAATGACTAGCCACCGCAGGTAAGGAGATCATGATCCTCTGCAATAGGCTTGCAGAAAGAGGAAATTCAGTTATGTTTTGTTGTTTATGACACTTGTTAATGATCTTTGGGTATTTGGTGCAGTGGAGAGACGGAGGATACCTTCATTGCTGATCTTGCTGTTGGTTTGTCAACGGTAATTTCGTAAATGCACTTTTGTCTAATCTAATTTATAGTCAACTCGGAGTAGTCTTTGGTATCAATTGTGTATTTCCCGGATTCTTGTAGGGACAAATCAAGACTGGAGCTCCCTGCAGATCAGAACGTCTTGCAAAGTACAACCAGGTACTTACCCCAATAGTACAGTTTACTTTGATGGTATTACTATTCTCTGGCGCTTCTTTCTGTAGTCAGTTCTGATTTCTCATTCATTCCATCAGCTCTTGAGAATTGAAGAGGAACTTGGTTCAGATGCTGTATATGCCGGAGCAAGCTTCCGCACCCCTGTTGAACCGTACTAACTAGGACTCTCTTGGGCTGACCAAATTCCCAGTGTGGAAATGGTCATTCTAGGACCTGTGATCGATTTTCACATTGCAACTTTTAACAGTTATGTTCTGATGTTTTGAGCCTTGACAATTCTGAACTGAGAAAAAGTTCTCGTAATATCTTATTTCTGAGTTTTGACTGCTGGGAATGCAGTTTGTAGTAGTACTTCAAGATTTTTGATGTTTTGGTTTTGCCATCACAGTTTTTTCCTTGCTATATTGTAACACATTGTGGATTATACCCCAATCCACTGATAGTGCCTTTCATTAATTGAGTCGCCATGATGAAAACAACATATTCGGTGAAATTCCGCAAGTACGGTATGAGATGATGAATTCAATTGCGTCTGTTTCATCCTATGATGTAAGAACAAAACTTTTCATGAATAGAATTACAGTTAGGCATTGGAATCACTCTGTCATAATTCATTTACAAAATTTATGTCCATGCATTGGAACCACTCTCTGTCATAATTCATTTTTCGTAAAATCGAAATTATATATATATTGTTAACGTTTGAAGAAATTACATGTCTTTCGCGAGTATTATTGAAAAATTAAATGAGGCCACAAAAGACAATTATTGAAAGTTACATGGGTCTGTTTGTCTTTATCCTAAAATCTTGTTTTAAGGAAAATGTAAAACAAGGGAGGGTTTAGCAATATCTCAGGCCGCAACAGTGTGTTACTAATCGTGTCCAAAATGGTATTTGGATGACTCAGTTGGTTTGAAGGATGGTTATCCACATGGATGATTTTGAATCTATTCCCCTGCAATGTTTGTTGAATCAAGTTTGTTGCATAGAGTTTGCCAAGTACGATTTTCATTTTGTTGCATAGGACTTGCCAAGTATGTTTCCATTCTATATGTGATTTGCAGGTTATTGCACAATGAGGGCTCACCCAATATGCACAAAGTGCTTACTCAAAGAATAGAGGTTGTAACAGAGAGTGTAGCGATTACGGTTTATGTGAGACATGCCTTATACCTTTATCCCAATATACTTGATACAAGTTTTGTACTGTAAATAATAAATTTAAATGACACATATATTATTGGATTTTCTATGTGTTATAAAATAAAAATAAAAAACATACAAATTAAAAGTAACTACTGATATTTTAATTAGGAATTAATCTAAGGAAATACAAAAGTCATTAACATTTTAATTAAAATGATATGATTTAATATTTAAATTAAATAGTTAAATGTTTTATAGCATTTTAATTTATAGTAGGGTAAACCGTAATTCAACTTTTAACTTTTTTTGTTCCTACTTATAGGATGATATGATATGGTATGATATGATATGGTGATGCATGAAAAATAAAAACTAAATTGATACATATATTGAATTGCATCATAATCAACTCAAATGCCACTAGAAGTCATAAAACCTTGTTTCGACTCAAATACACATACATAAAGTAAAGGGAAAAAATAAACTTGTTATAATTTAATTACATAAAGAAACAGATTTTATTTGGATATGTCAAAATGAAATTTTTTTATTAAGAAGAATTCTAATAAAACTTGATGTTGCAATATACTTAAACTAATTCTTCTTTGGAAAGATTAAAGCTTCTAAAATGAAAAAAAAAATATCTAAAAAATCTATCATAATTTCAATATTAACATTTTCCTTCCCTTTTTTTTTTCTTTTCAAATGATTTTTTTAGGAAGCCTAAGATCATCCATTAGCTATTGTCTCTGATGATGACAGAAGTCTTCTGAACAAAATTGTTGAGTTCGATTTGATTAGTTTAATTAATTAATTTTTGAGTTTAATTAGTTGGATCATAACAAACCATCAGTTGATGGTAGAGTGGTGGACACCCAGAGAAGACCAATTTTGATTGGCACTGGGTTTGTATTCTAGGGCTTCCCCTCCAGCCCTATAATAATGAAACGGTCAAGATTTCCATGTAAGGTATGCCTCTTACACCAAAATCACAACTTTTTCGCAGCATAAGTTTACCTGTTTGTATCATAATATACCATAAGTTATGAAGTAAAAGGAATAGTAAGTTATGGCAATGCCCCTCATATTGAAATAACAAATAGCTTTCCCATGATATAAGTTTACATGTTCGTATCATAATATTCCACAAGTTATGTGTATGTCGGGAGCCGGGAGGGCATAATGCAAAAAATAAAATAAAAGTTATGTAAACTTATGCGGAGTGAATTAGGTCTGGACAGATATATTTTGGTCCTCCAAATTTTCATAAAATGAGAAGCAGGAGCAATAATTAAACACCAGTCTGTTTGAAGGGCAATACGATGTAAAAACTTGATTTGAATGTGACTTCCTTTTTGGTATCCTTATTTTCTTGTGGCAGAATGTCATTCATTAGAAATAAAAACAACACACAAATTATTTATTTAAAGGATGATAAGCTGTTAATCCAAAAAAAAATACATTCTTTATTCAAATTATTGTCTATGAATTATTCTCTTTCTTGTAGAGGCCGGCAAACAACAAGCAAAAGAATACTTATGCAAGAAATTTAAGAAGATTTTGGTGTATAGAGGAAGAAAAAAACTTTGTAAAGAGCATTGCAACGATGGCCGATCTTGTAATTGGTGCTACTGTTAAAGTTGTGCTTGATAAACTGCTTTCTCTCACTATTGAGGAGGCCAAGAGTTTAAGGAACTGCAAGAAAAATCTAAGAATTCTGACAAAATATGTATCCATGATTCAAGCTCTCATTCATGATGCTGAAAGACGACAAGTTGATGATCTGGCTGTTGAACAATGGCTCAAGATGCTTGAGAGAGTTGCTGAAGATGCTGAAAACGTGTTTGACGAATTCAGATATGAATATCTCAAAGCACAAGTCATGAACATCCGAACTAAACTAATGGAAAAGGTCAGCAGCTTCTTTTCTCATACTGCTTTTAAGTACAAAATGTCGCGAAAAATAAACAACATCAATGAAGAGTTGAAGGCTATCAATCAGTTAGCCAATGACCTCGGTCTCAAACCACTGATGGTTCCTTCTCAGAAAATACTTCCAATTCGAGAAACAGATTCCTTAGTTGTTGCTTCGGATGTTGTTGGTAGAGACAAAGATGTTGCTGAAATAAAAGAGAAGATTTTGAACATGAGAAAGGATGCTGTTCTGTGCACCATTCCCATAGTGGGTATGGCGGGTTTAGGGAAAACAACTGTGGCTAAGAGAATTTTCAATGATGAACACATCAAGCAGCAGTTCGAAAAGAGAGTTTGGTTGTGCCTACCTGAAATGTCAGAAACTAAGAGCTTTCTTGAACAAATCCTTGAATCATTGACAGAGAGGAAAGTTGAGGTTCAAAGGAGAGATTTAATAGTTAAGAAGCTACAAGATGAATTGGAAGGAAAAAAGTATTTGCTTGTCCTAGATGATATGTGGCGTGTTGACTCTATATCGTGGCATGAGTTCATGGACACCTTGAAAGGAATTAATACATCCAGAGGAAACTGCATTCTTATGACTACTCGTATGAAGCAGGTGGCATCCATAGTAGCAGAAAATCTTCATATGTTGAGAAGATTAGCAAGAGATCATTGTTGGTCCATTTTCAAACAAAGAGCATTTGTTGATGGGGAAGTTCCGCAGGAAATACTGAGCATGGAGAACAAGATAGTTGAAATGTGTCAAGGTCTACCATTGGCTGCAAGTGTGTTGGGAGGCCTCTTATGCAACAAGGAAAAACATGAATGGCGGGCAGTTCTTGATGGCAACCCCCTTGTTGCATGTGAAGATGATAACGGGGAAAATAGCTTAAAGAAAATCCTAAAACTCAGCTATGATTATCTACCATCTCCACATCTGAAAAAGTGTTTTGCTTACTTTGCCATTTTTCCAAAAGATTTTGAGTTTGAAAAGGACCAACTTATCCAACTCTGGATGGCAGAAGGTTTTCTCGGTCCATCTCAAGAGACCACTTTGATGGAAGACGTTGGGAACAAGTCTTTTCAACTTTTGTTGCAAAATTCCTTGCTGCAAGATGTTAAGCTAGATGATCTGAACAATATAACACACTGTAAGATGCATGATCTTGTGCATGATTTGGCTGGAGATATTTTAAAGTCTAAACTATTTGATCAAAAGAGTATTGGAGGAGAAAATCTTTCTCAAGTCCGATACTTTGGATGGGACTCACCAAATGATCAAATAGATAAGATAAACGAGTCAGGACGTTTGTGCACATTGTTCTGGAAAAGAATTATATCTGAAGAACTGTTGTTGAGCTTTCAGTTCTTGAGAGTTTTAAATTTGTCCAGGTCAGGCATCAAGGTATTGTCTGCCAAAATCGGCAAGCTAATATACTTGAGATATCTTGATCTCTCCAGCACTGAGATCAAAGCCTTGCCCAACTCCATTTGCAAGCTCTACAATTTGCAAACATTTAGAATCAATAGCTGTTACTCACTTAGGAAGCTTCCAGAAGAAATGGCAAATATGATAAGTTTGAGACACATATATTGCGACTATCATTACCAAACATATCTTTATTTTGCGGGTTGGAGATCAAGGTTTATAGGTAATTATCAGTTTCAGATGCCACTTAATATGGGGCAATTGACTAGTCTTCAGACGCTACAGTTTTTCTATGTAGGTTTAGAGAAAGGTCGTCAAATAGAAGAATTAGGTCATTTGAAAAACCTTAGAGGTGAATTGACGATCAAACATCTCCAATTAGTCGTAAATAAAGAAGAGGCTCGAACAGCATATTTACAGGAGAAACCAAATATCTACAAGCTGACATATTTATGGACCCATGATGAATCAGAAGGCTGTGAGATCAATGATGAGCATGTGTTGGATGGTCTTCAACCGCATCCAAACTTGAAAACCTTAGCAGTAGTGGACTATTTTGGGACTAAATTTCCTTCATGGTTCAGTGAAGGATTGCTACCAAATTTGGTCAAGTTGAAATTAAGTGGCTGCAAAAGGTGCAAAGAAATTCCATCGCTTGGCCAACTGAAGTTCCTTCGGCATCTTGAGCTGATAGGATTCCTTGAATTGGAATGCATTGGATCTACATTTTATGGTGTTGATGTTAATGATAATGGATCAAGCAGCAATAATGGCAATATCCAAGTGTTCCCATCACTGAAAGAACTAGTATTGAAGAATATGCATAGCCTTATTGAGTGGAAGGGTGATGAAGTTGGAGTTAGAATGTTTTCTGCGCTTGAGAAGTTGAGGATCACAAAGTGTCCACTGTTAAAAGGTACCCCATGTCAATTGGAAATCCTCCGTGAATTAAGCATTGAAGGAGTTGACAGTGAAATGCCATTGTTGAACTTGTGTAGCAACTTGACATCTCTGGTAAAGCTTACTGTGAATTATGTGAAAGAGCTCACTTGTCTTCCTGATGAGATGCTACGCAATAACGTTTCTCTTCAACACCTATCGGTCTCACGCTGCAGAGAGTTTCGTGAATTGCCCCAAAGCCTGTACGATCTCCATTCTCTTAAGAGCTTACGAATATCCGTCTGCCCCAATTTCAGTTCTTTTCCTATTCCCAGTGTAGAGAATTGTTTGACTTCCCTCCAAAGTCTTGATTTATTAGTGTGTATTGGATTGACCAGTTTACCAAGTGGAATGTTAGAGTATTGTCGGTCTCTACAGACTTTGAAGGTCAGCTGCTGTGACAACTTAGTTTCCTTGCCTATACACGTATGGGAAATGCCTTCAATTTCATATTTGGGTTTATCAAATTGTCCCAAATTGATTAGTGTACCCACAGGGGGCCTTCACAACCTCACAGGGTTAAAGGTATTGGAAATTGGTCCTTTCTCAGAGACGGTGGATTTTGAGGCATTCCAATTGATTTTTAATGGCATTCAACAGCTATTGTCCCTTCGTACATTGGAGGTGTATGGATGGACGCGTTGGGATTCTCTGCCTTATCAACTTATGCAACTCTCTGCCCTAACAAAGATCTGTATATATGATTTTGGAATTGAGGCTCTTCCTCATAGACTTGACAACCTTACTTCTCTTGAAACATTACATCTAATGGGTTGCAAAAGGCTACAACATGTGGACTTCTCAGATATCATGCCCAAATTACAATATCTGGAGATCCGTTATTGTCTTTTGTTAGAAGGTCTGTCGGATGGGCTTGGCAACCTTGTTTCTTTGGAAGAATTAAGTTTACATAACTGCGAAAAACTACAATATCTGCCATCCAGATATGCCATGCTGCGCCTCACTAAATTATGGAAACTTCTAATTAATGGCTGCCCGCAGTTAGAAGAAAGTTGCACCAATCGGAGTAGCCCAAACTCCCAGTGGTCCAACATTTCCCATATTCCAAAAATTGAAGTAGGTGGAAGGATAATTCAGAACTTACGTAAGTCTTCTGTTTCTCTTTCACTTTCTGATCAGTAAAATTTTTACATATTATTTTCCCCGAGTTCCAGAAAAGAAGTTATGTATGTAGTTTAACATTTTTTCTGCAATTATTTTGACATTAAAAATTGCAAAATTATTAATGAATTGCATTTGTGCTATGCTTTCAGCATTCTGCTTGTCCACTTGAACTGAATTGTTCTTTCTTCTAATTCTTCAAGTATGGCATATCTTGATATACAAAATTTCCATGTAAGCTTCTTCGAAATTGTTAATCTCCTAGAAAGGAAAAAACTGACTGGAATGTCTATATAAGTTTCTTAATAGACATTCTCGTTACTTTCACTTTCATTAAAACTCTAGCGATTGAAGGACTTCAACAAAGAAAGTTACAAAAGACTGCTATTTATTGAATCTTATAGCAAAGACTGTCGCATTGGCTCTAAAAATGTCCTTAGCAGCATCTGTTCATCTTAATAGGTCCTGTAATGAGTTGATCCTCCATTCAAGAAGATGAAACTGTGTCCGAAACTGACTTTTACTGTTTCCTGTGTTTCAGATTGATGGTTGAAACAACGGCATGGACCTCTTATCGAAATCGTAGACTGGAAATGACTTGTCTGAGATTTGACAGCAGAGGCCTTTCTTGCACAATGTTCATGCTGTACCTGCCTTTCTTACAGCCCTCTTGGCTTTTGATTGTGCATAACAAACAAAAAAAGCAATATAGCTATAATGTTTGTCTTAATTGATTGATGTTGCATGCTAGTAAATATTCTTTACAAAGCACTTCAAATTCCCAAGCAAAATAAAAAAATAAAAAATGGGTAAGCAGATTAGATTACAAAGTGGGAAATCGAACACTTACCAACAAGTGAAAGTTTAGATAGTCAACCAATTGAACTACATATTCTCCTTAGGATTCTTCCTCTTTGACTTGTCTAATCAAGTGCGATGGAGAATTGTGTTGTGGGGAAAAATTGGAGATCATGGAGTTGTTACCCATTTAGTCAATCAGACAAATATAAATAAAAAATAGAGAAGCTTAAAACCCAAAACGCTTAAAATAAGTCAATCCACACACGAATATAAAAATGCTGGCTATGGGGTTCGAACCCATGCGCACTTATGTGCAGAAGATCTTAAGTCTTCCCCCTTAACCTCTCGGGCAAACCAGCTGATGCTTTATATTGTGCAAAGATAATAACTTAATTAATGAGAAAACGAAACAAGAGATAAGACTTCAAAAGATTATAGACATGTATTATTTTTATATATTTGATTTTTTATGTCTATTTGTTTCACATATTATCCACGGATTGTTTGAATTATGATATGATTCTAAACTTGAACTTTATCTTGTTTGTCTCACAGAAACACCAAACAATAATAAAAAAAGTTATTACTTATATGCAATTTAGATTCAAGGCTTCTTTTGTATGAATTTATTTCAATATTAGAAAAAGTTATTAAAGTGATTTGACTTTTACGGTCCTTTTCTATTTGGAAATTAACAAATGAAGAAAAAAAAAAAGAATAAATGAGCAGACGAATTTCATATTCTAATTACTATTTTTTTATGACACCAATTTCCTTTTTTAATTTTTCAAATATAATGCGACCTTTATATATATTTGAAAACTCTTACTTAGAACTTTTCATTCAGCTACATAAGTATTTTTTAACGATATAAATATTGTTAAACAATTGTTGTTTTTTTTTTAAAAAAAAAGTATTATAGTTATACACCTAATATAAATACAAAAATAGAAAATAACATGCACCATAAACTTTTTGTAAATGTATTATATCAAATACATTGGAGTAATATTTTGTTTTAGAGAGAAGCTCATAGGTTAAAGATGTGAGCGGAAAAGGAGACCGCCTCCTGCCTCTCTGATAAAGAAGTACAACAACACTGTCTACAATTTTCGAACTTTTTTATCCAAAATCATGTACTTTGTTAGTTACTACAGCCTCCAACCTTCCTATTTAATCATGACTCGATAAATTAAAAATACATCATTTCATGTCCAATACTTTTTCTGTTGAGCGCTTATCCACTTCTACTAAGGGTGAGCTTAATAGGAGCAAGAGACCTAAGGCAACAACCAAAATAAAATATCATGAAAATGTCATGTCATGTGCACCTTTACAATCTAAGCAGACCAATTACCAAATCCACCTATCATCACCAACATAACCATAAAAAAGATCATTAAAAAAGCACAAGCCATTATAACAACATTATAAAGTTCATGACTCCCACCAAAAATTTGATCGCCTCAATTTTTCTTTTTGGTCTATCTCCACCTCTCCTAAAATCTCACCTCCTTAGAGATTGCACATTAAACCACATCCATAGAAAGAATGGATCAATAAATATCAAAAAGAAAAAAACGAATCAAATAAGAAATAGCCAATCATCACATGGTATGCGATTAGGGAACTCGTCAAGCAACAGAAAAGCTAAACCTTTAGCAAAATACCAAATAGGTAATAACCATTAATTTGAATACAATATCAACCAACACAGCAGTCGAAATCAAAATAAACCTTCACTAGTACCCAGAGATAGTTCCTCTCGAACATAATACCAATAAGTAGCAAAACTGGACCTAACTCTTGCTTTACATTAGGGTCAACCAACAATATTCTAAAAGCTAACACTCTCTTCTGATTATCATTCCCTCCAACGTTTGAGAAAACGAAACCAGATCTCCAGGCAGATGTTTCTACTCCTATTTACTTTCCAGCGCTGTGCTTAGCTTTCGAGTGAGATTCCAGAGCATTTTCAGAACCAAAAGTCCTGCAAGGAGAAATACATGAATCCAGGATACAACTTAATGCTCCTAAAATAATCAAAAGATGTATTGAAGTTACCTGTTGCATGTCTTGCAGGCAAGTGATCCGCCAGATTTTGGAGTCTGGTTTGGCTTGTTTCCAGGAGTCTTACCAGCCTGTTTTGAGGGGTGAGGGGTTGCCACATGAACAGCACCTTTCTTACCATCTAGACAGCCCAAAAAAAGACACTCAAAAACAAGAAAACTTAATCACATAATAACTTTTGAGTAAATAAGGAAAAAATGAGCCACTTGCTTTTGTAAACATTTAACATCTTTTTTATGTACTTTAAAGAATATAATCAGATTCTCATTCCAAATAATTAATACTTATTCAAGTTTGTGGTTAAATTTTCTCATGTAAATCAAAAGGACAACAGCAGACAGTTCAACATTACACAATCCACATCCAATATTAACATTAAGGTAAAGCACTAACCAAGTAGAAACACTAACCAGTCTTTTGAGGAGTTAAAAATTTTGTCTTTTTATCAGGAACAGGTGTTTTTGCAGCAGAATCTGCAGGTCTCTTTCTGGTAGGTTCAGCCTAAAAAAGAAGAATGAACCAGGTAGTGTTAGCCCACCTTCCTGCCCAAGAAATTCAGGAGAAAGGAGAAGACCAATAACTACTAGCTACCTTCTTTGGTGCCTCCTCCTCACTCTCATCAGACTGATCTTCATCACTATCACCTTCTTCATCCTGAAAAGAGAATACTCAATAAATATAAACATTGGAAGCTATATTATGCAAAAGCATTGCATTGTGGTTAATGTTTCAGACCCCTAAAGGAAAAGGTTAGATTAGATACATGGATCAGAGGATGAACTAGCTCAACTCAGATGCAGGATTTGCCTTTTCAACATGCAACATAACAGTCAAGACATAAACAATCTGATATTCAGTTTGATGGCTTCTATCTTGCAAAAACAACGGCCCAAATATGATGGTTATTTTCTCAATCTGACAATTCCATTTCGGCCTACATTTCTAGAACCAAATAGTGTCTGTTTTTGGCTACTCAAAATTATGTTTAGTAGTAAGAAAAGATATTAAATCGGTTTCATCCATTAATCTTTACCAGGACAAAAGCCCCTAAAATACTTAAGAGTTTAGTGATATCCTTGACAACCAATTGTGTTGCACCACCCTTACCAAAAGAAAATTCTCATTGAAAATTTGTTTTCCAAGACCCAATTCTTTTAAAACCAAATCTAAACTGTGTTCTGAATACCAAATGCAAATCATATTCTTCCAAAAAAATCTTTGGAAGTTCATATCTTGAAGAACACCCAAGTACCACAGGTTGAAAAACATATTCAAACAATTTGGTTGGAAATTGTTGAACAAGCTCAAACTGGTTTTTGTGCTTACCCAGACATCTAAAAACCTTTTAATGATAACATATGTTATAACAATACTATAAAGCATTGAGCATATATTAGATGATAAGCATACCTCCCCCATCTCAGAATCATCTTCATCCGCAGACTCATCATCACTGCCCTCATCTCCATAATCCGCCTTTGCAACTTTACTAGGTTCCGCAACTGTCACCTTCTGCTTAGCTGCAGCAGAATCCTTTGCACTAGCCTTGGCTTCAGTCTTTCCTGTTAAACAGGTAGGCAATACTTTAGAACTAAAAAATTGGTAGATTGAAGACACGACTATATAATAAATTTTTATGTACCATTGTTTGCAATTGTGAGGGGTATTTCCTCATCAGACTCTGCACACAATAAAATATTAATTAAGTCTTCGTGCAATCCATCGAAGGTTAAATGTGCTCAAACAGAAGATTTTATATACTTACCATCTTCATCTTCATCTACATCCTCCTCAGTGTCACACAGAATTGTAGTCAAGGAAACAAAAAGAACTTGAAAAATTACCTCTTTTTAATGGAAAAGGAAGGGAATTGTAGAAACTAGAAAGATAGTGAAGTTCATTTGAACAAAAGATAGAAGTTAACAGACAACGGAAAGGATATTCCTCAAATGGGTTGGCAGCCTTGTATCCAAGAAAGTAGACACTACCATTTTTCCAGTTGTGTGACAGTTCAAAATCTCTATCAAAAACCAGGTCAAATTGTTGTTGAGGCAGCTTATCTGAGCTGAGTGTGCCAAGAACAAGCTTCTTGCCATCAATAGTTACAGACAAGCAGACAGGTTCTGATCCTTTATCCTTTTTCGTCTCACCAAGAGATGCCTACAAAAAAAAAAAGAATACATTTTAAAAATACTAAAAAGAGATGCCTACAAGGAACCAGATATTGCAAATGAATTTACCTATCAAATTCAAGTGACAACTTAACATACCTGTGAAAGATGCAAAATCATGTCATCTCCAGGCTGTACAGATAAAGGTTGTCCACTTTTCACCTCCGCACCTAAATGTAATAAAATTTAAAACAGCTGTCAAATATAATTCCAATATAAAGAGGGCATCAAACACACTAACACTATGGATGAAGAATCAACAGCCGAGCACGCATAAAAGGAAAAATATTTTTTACAATACAATTATTACACAAAAGTAGAGGCACAAAAGGACTTTCAAATTGTATATGAGACCCATAAGAACTTCTGATGTACGGGTTCTTGAGCTATAATAATATCAAGAAGACATGTGGTCATCAAAGTAAAGCATATGAAGGCAACTCCAAATATAAAAATTAAAAATTGAGGCTTTTTCGCATCAAACACTTAAGAGAACATTTCCGGGGTTCCAAGCAAATCCCTGATTATGAAAGAGATAAATCAAATACCTACTCTACCCTCCTATACGGAGGAACATGATGAGAGAATCTATGGCCAGTTGGAAACACTAAAGAACCACTTTTTTTATTGTCAACACAAAAGAACCATAGCCAAAGCTGTAATCATATATATAAGCAGCATTGCATTACAACACAAACATTTTCTAGTTATTTCACTCTCACTCCCTAGTCTCTACCATGCCAATGCTGAAAAAAACATAGTCTGGGAATCTATCACAAAACAGTACAACAACAACAACCATGTAACAAGTGTAATCACACAAGTGGGATACGGGAAGGATGGTGAGCAGCATTATCACTACCTTGTGCACAAATAGAGGTTGCTTTCGATAAATACAGCTATCACAACAATAACATAACTAGAGTGTACGCAGACCTTAACCCAAAACTTAGGAGGTAGAGACCTTGTTCCCAATAAACACAGGTATCACAAAACAGTAAATAACAAAAAAAAATGGAACACAACTTAAATTTGATCTCAATAGCTGTGAAATTTGCACACGTGTACAAATTCAGGCATTCAGTCATCATATACCGAAGACGTGTTTGATCAGAATCACATAAACATCGAAATCATAATAAACAATGAAAATTGAAACAGCGAAATAAATAATCAATAAATACAGCATGTGACACCACGAAACAAAACAAAATATTAACAAACAGTCATCGAGCAATACAGACTATCAAAACAATCAAACGATAAACAGAGAAAAAGCAAATAGATTCAAAGATAGATAATTTACCCCAAAATTCCATTGCTGATTGAGAAGAAGATAGAAAGAAAAAAAACTCTAGGGTTTTAGCAGAGAGTGAGCAATGGAAGCAATTTAGGGTCCGCAAGTGTTTTAGGTTTATATAAGCGGGAGAATGGAGAGAGAGGGGCTATTATATATGCTATGTTTTTTGTTTCCCATACTACCCTCGTATATATTAAGGGATTGTTTGGTAGCTAGTTTAAATAATAGTGCTCATTTGGGGGAAAAATTATATTTGTATATGAATATAATTTGAAAATTTGTACAATTTTAGAACTTATAGAAGGATCAAAAATCAAATATGTTGAATGTTGAAATTTTTAGATATATGGTATATGTTTTGATTGTTCTACCATAATGCACAAGATAATTAGGTGATTATTGATTATGTCAATATTATCAAATGATTTATCATGAATATATTTGAATTTTCGTAGAAGAAAACATGAACTTAAAGTTCAAAAAGTAATAAAATGAGTCAAATTAATTATCAAGTACATTGTTAATTTAAAACATATATCATGACGTTCAATTAAATAAATACTAGTTACTACATTTTCAATTGATATTGAAGTAATAGTAATTCATGAATTCAATCGAAATGAAATGAGGTTATATAAAATGATAAAAGATGAATCATGCATGAAATGAAATTTTTTAAAAATAAAAATATGAATAAAATATAAATTTTTTTAAAAAGGAAAATAATATTTTTAGTTCTTGTGTTATTGCATTATTCATATTTTGATCCTTATGATATTTTGTTAAGCGCATTTGACCTTCAATTAAGCAATGCATGTAATTTTAGCTTTTTAATTAACCGTCGTCAAATAAATTGACGATCTGTTAAATTGTTGAGGGGAAAATTAGATATTTACATTTTTAGTGCGGTTATACTCCATTAATTATTTATTATAAAATATATTCTAGTTGGATCACGTACTACCATTTTACTTTGCTGATTTGATTCCTCTTTATGGTGCAAAACATCATGTTTATTATTAATCTCAAATCTCTCTATAAAAGTATTTTTCGGATTTGTTAAAACTAGGACAAAAAATAGATCAGAGTGTGGAACAGATTTGCACCATGTGTGAGAGTTGGTGCCATGGAAGTCATAACACCAACCTTCTATGCAAGATCCAAAAGAAAGAGAAGAAGAAATGGAGATTAGCCCTTTGTGGATAATTAGGAGGAAATCATTAACAAATGATTGAAGATTGTTGTCATTCAAAATTAATTTTATTTTAAAAAAAATAAGTGAATGAGAAAGACAATCATAACAACAAGCATTTGTTTTTTCTTGAGAAATGATAATAATTAATAGAAGGAAAAATATTATTGAGGAAGACAATAAGATGATAGATACTGAATAAATAATATGTAAAAATATAAATTTTTTTAAGTATATGGAATAAAAGCAACATGAAATACCTGATTTGCCCTCTACAATTTAACATATCATTATTTTATTTGCCATCAGTTACTTAAAGTACTAAAATTACACACATTGATTTTTTGACGGTTAAATACGCTTAACCGAATATTACGAGGATTTAAATAGAAATAATGCAATAACATAAAGGACTAGAAATATTATTTTCCCTTAAAAAAGATTTTTCAAATAAAATAACTTTTTAAAAAAATATCGTGAATGAAAAGTTAAAATATATGACAATTTCATATGGTGAGTGTGTGTTCAATAAGATAATTAGGTTGATATAATATGAAGTTATAACAATTTGTCATGGTTTGTAATTTGAAATCATGATGATACAATATATGTATATATATATATATAATTTAAGCATTATAACGTATATTATATTGAATTTAACATGAAATCCTATTGCCCAAAATAACATGCATGTCACATTTATAAAATATGTTTTTGTTTGTTTGTTTATTCACTTGTAACATTGAAATCATAAAAAATCTGTATAAATTGTTAATATTTCAACATGATAATTAGGTTGAATATAACATAAAATCATATCAATTTGTTATTACTTATTTGTTACTGTTTATTAATTTTAAATTCATATTCTATTATTAATATCAATCAACTTTAGAGTATCCTTGTTAAGAAAAGTCATTAAATTTTTAAAAGTCGTTTTCTCCAAATATTAAAACAAAAGATAGTATTTGATTTTAATAACACCACATAAGTATTCTTTAGTACAAATCACCCCCAATAGATTTTACATTTTTTTTTTTTATTCCTAATAAGGATATGATAAAAATTATTTAGGCCAAATAAGATTTAAAAAAAATACATGACAGCATGTCTAAACATTTTTAAATTTTGTGATTTTAAACCAGATTAAAAGTTACTAGGAGTAGCATTTTTAAACGAATAAAAAAAGTGAGATCAATAAATTGAAATGAACGGGGTATTTTTTTTTATTAAATTATAATTTAATTTACAATGATAAATTATACTGTATTTAATGTAATCCCGCACGTTTGGATTTGGAGCAAATAAATACAACAGTTACCCACGTTTTATTCATCGGAATTCGGCCTAAAAGCAACTTCAGTCTGAAAAGGGGGAAGTTGGGGAACTGAAATTGTCCCTATAGTATTTGTATCTGGTCATAATTCACCGGCATATTCCGATCGCCGGACGACGAAAAGCCATCCATTTCCTCCATCGCCGGCGACTGGATGACTTCTAGAAAGAGAATAAATCAAGTAGTTCGAGCTGCAATTTGCTAAAATCAGAGTTTGGTAGGGTTTAATTTGACTTTGATATTGTTAGGATTCTCCATGGAAGTACCTGGTAGACGTTCGAATTATGCAATGTTACAACAGCAATCGCCATACGATGAGTTTAATTTAGATGAGAAGAGCAAAAGTAGAAGTGATAAGGGATTATATTGGGACTTGATTGATCGCCGAAAAAGTACGACGCCGTTTCAAGCCTCGATTGTGTTACCGACGCAGTCAAGTGAGGGTAGCTTTGCTGAAAGTTCCATTTCTGGACTTTCATTTGGGCATATGAATGCTAATTCAGGTGGTGGAGATTCGTTGTCCAAAAGTTGGGCTCAACAGACAGAGGAGAGCTACCAGCTGCAGTTAACGTTAGCTCTGAGGATCTCTACTGAAGCAACCTGCGCTGATGATCCCAATTTGTTGGATTATGTGCCAGATGAATCAGTATCCCATGCTTCAGCTTCATCTGCATCAGTGGAGGCAATGTCTCATC
>JAJOOR010010149.1:0-15539 GCA_036250505.1 Solanum acaule | reverse complement strand
CAGCTACTTTTGTAGATATAGTAGTGCGATGAAAATTTTATCGGACAAGGTAAAAAGCTTAATCACTGAGCTCAGATGCAAGCTTATGCTATAGCAGGTTATATTATTGCTGTTAAGATAAAATGGTCTAAGAGACTGTAAAGATTAAACCAGAGTGACGATTAACTAACCAATGCTGTCAAAGGAAAATAATCAAATAGATCAGTAAATGTTTTCCAAACATTAGCATTGCCATACCTGTCAAGAAAAGAAATGATTTACATATCAGCATCAGAATTACACAGGAGGAGATAATACACAACAGAGGCCACACCATCAACCAGAGCAATTGAAATCAGCTTCATATCTAAGTACAAATATGCAGCTTGCTGATTTTAAAGTATTAAACCAGAATAAATCTTGACAGTTAGAATAGTCTTAAACAGGAAAAAAAGAACAGGGACAAAGAAATCAAACAACACAATATTTACAATCTCCTGAAGCAATTTTATAGGTCAAAGGGAACCTTCAATTCCATTCCACCTCCACCCCACCCCCACAAACTCAAATTTCTGAAAGGGTAACAATAATAAGCACCATGCACACTACTATGTTACTCGGACTCTTCAAAAAATCAACGGGTGCGTGTCGGATTCACCAAAAGTAGTGTATTTTTGGAGAATCCGACACGGGTGCAGCATCAAAGTGAAGAGTCCGCGCAACTAAGTGCACATATAACTTTAGATGAAGGAACTATTGAGGAAATCATGTCAATAAACTTTCAAAGATAAGAGACTGGAAGGCTACTTAGTTCTGTGCAATGGTTATAGAAATAACACTTCAAATTTGGTTATGCTACTCCAGTTCTGTGAGACGGATACTGAACACTAGTTCTGATATGCATCATAATAATTTTAAAGAGGGTGATTAATTTTGACTTTTGAGAAAACTACTGTAAGCTGCTCCTAACTTTCTTGTTAGTCTTTTTGAAATCTAGTGTAAGCTCCTCCTCCTAAGCCCTGACTGCAGGAGCTGTCTTTGCTAGTGACACTATAAAATAGGTTACAAGTACTCGCACACATTTAACAAATATATGATATTTCTTAATGCATTAAAACTATAAGAGAAAAATCAATATATGAGATATAATGCAACAGCAAACACTAAATTTGTCAATCAAAAATGGTAAGGAAGCTTTAATTACAAGTCCTGAAATATTATTAAAGAGCACTTTTTATGTTAAGGATTAATGTTTCAGATTTGTCTTCCCCTTTTTCCTGATAGGTGCTTTTCAGGTATCAGATTATTCTCTCAGCGATAAATTTGATATTTAGATGTCCTGTGAACAGCAAATAAGAGAAGTATATATCACAGGACCTTTACTTAGTTTGGGGATTACATGCTTATCTTTGGAATGGCATCAGCAAAGATTTTACCAAACATTATGCAATACTAAAGCAAGATAGGATTCACTTGGAACTGGATATAGAACCATAGTCTAAAGAACTCACTTCCGCAAGCATTCATCGTAGAACCCATAGACTTGTGTGATCTGCATTTAGGAAATAACATTCAGCAAACTGATTTAAAAAGAGATAAGCCTAGTTTAAACGAGCACAAGAATAACAAGTTCCTCGGGAGTCTAATACTACATCTGCACTCAACAGAATGCGGATCTCATCTTCTTCCCATCAATTTGTCACTGATAAAGTACTCCAAAAAGATGGAGGAAATTGATGCCAACATGTGATCCCAAAACAGGTAAATGGGCCAAATTAAGCAAATAACAGTTTGAGAAAATCAACGTGAATGAAAGCTTAGAACCAGTGAGCTAAGGTTGGAAGTCAAAGCAATCAATCAACTATTCCTCAAATCCCGCATCACAGTCGGAATTGAAAGCACCGAGCAAAACCTCAACCAGAAAACTTTTGCTAGAAGATATTTATTGTATTTATGGAGGGTAATAAAGATCTTGTAAGAATTAGTAAGATTAGCTTTTATTTGAGACAAGTTTCTTTGATTGAATCAATTGTCAAAGTCAACGCCCTGTCTACAACCAACAACCCCCAACACTGCGAGGGGAAAGACTCATCAAAATAATTGCAGAAGCAAAGAGGGGAGAAGAAAATCACAAAAAAAATGGAAGGAACAAAAACTACTATAAAAAAATTAAGAGGAATAATATCACTATCATGCACCAGTATTTAACTAGAATGGAAAACAAACCTATAAGAAAGACTGCAAGATAAACTATTCAAATACTAATTCCAACCAGACACCTGTTTTAGCTCCCAATGAGAAAGATGAAAAGACCAGAAAACCAAAATGCAACAATGGGCTCAACAGTACTAAATTAACACTGGCAAAATAATTTCCTTCATACCTGTCGGCTTTCATGATTTCCTCTAAGAATTGTTAGTCGTTGAGGATAACGCACTTTCAGAGCTACCAATAGCTGTAAAACCAAGATTACACGAATTCTTCAGCTACTCAAATTTTATACCAGAAGTTATTCAGATAAATACAGGTCTCATCCTAATTGATCAGATGCTATTATAAACAATGAAAACTGAAAAGGTCCCCGTGTTGTTTAAGAGACAAGAATCAAGAAGATATAGAACAATCATATGACATACTCCCGTGTCCCATTGAGTCAGCATTTCTTGACCAGTACTAAGATAAAGAATGGAAGTTTGGACAGATGATCACATCAAAGGGAGTTGGACATAATTTAATATAGCAGTCAATACTTAAAAATTGAAATGAGTTAAAAACAAGATAATTTGTTTTGAACTTTAATTAAAAGCAGGAAAAAAGCATGTGAAGGTATTATTCAGTTTGTTTTTTTACTACCTGCTTACTGTACACTACATGAATAATCAATAACTGGTCAAACACTCATGTAAAGGAAAATCTGAATATGACCTGATTCGGGCACACTCCTTTCTATCACTAATTCAAATGTAAGAATGCAGCTGTCTTCATCAAAAATATTTATAGAGTGAAAATTTTACTATATTAGGAATTTCACGTGAAAATATGGGACAAATGCAGCAAATTAAGACATTGTTTATTTACTTACAGTAACTGTTTCAACCGAATAATATCCACGGTCAACGTAATCACCCATAAACAGATAATTTGTATCTGGACACTGCAAATATAAAAATTAAACTGGAATAAGAACACAATCAGCTGCGTAATAAATACATTAGAAATATACTAAAGGTAACATGAAAACTACATGGATAAAATTCCTTTAATGAGAATCAAAGATTACTCAAAAAATAGGTAACAGAAAGTCACAATATCCATCAATCTGTTTTATCATATCTTAGAGAACCTCACAATACAAACATAAGAAGCCAGCTATTTGATAATGCAAGTATAGATGCTCTAACACTGCATATTAACCACCTCCAACTTAACAGCATTTGGTAAGAAATTTGTACTCTTAGGATGAACTAGTTGCATCTTGACAGGTAAATTAGTATGCCCAAATACATAATCCCCACATGCCCCTTAAAGTTAACAGGATTTTTTATTTTGGCACCTAAACTAGAGTTTGTTCCTATTAGACACTTAACGTAAGTCCAAAGTGTGTCTATGGAGCACTTCACTGATAATCACCCAAAAATATCAAGTGTGTGTCATTCACACACGGTTGATGTGGACAGGTATCAAATAAAATGAAAACAGGCATTTGGACCCATATATTATTAAAAAACATTTTTGAATTAAAAATAAATAAAAAGGAAATGTTATTTTTCACATAATCCTCCCCCCACCCCCATTGTCTATCTTCTTCCCAGTTCTCAATCTCAATCGTTATACTAGTGTTCATCAACCCCAGCCCTTTCCATCATCTCCTGCCCACCCATAAATCCTCCCCCCGGATTCTTCTCAATTCCCAATCCCAATTGTTATACCAGTTGGAACTTAGAGAGTGTAGTGTCAGTAATACGTTTTGTATAGTGCTTCATTAGTGCTATTAGCTATTCTCATTGTCTGTTCTCTCCTTCCTCTAGATAATTCTACTAAGTATGTCTTTAGTCCACGGCTTCTTTCTTTTCTAGTATTCAACCTATATCCAGATCAATGGTTATTATGTTAGATGCCAAAGTGATTATCTAATTTTACCATTATTTAGTATCGTGAAGATCTTGATAGTTCTTTTTTCTGTTAAATTAAATTGACTCATATAGTAATTCATGATTCAGGCATTTCAGATGACAATAGAAACAAATGCAATTGAACTTGAAAATGCAAATGGTGATTTTTGTTGGCCCATAGTGTAGTTTTGCTAATTAAGTCTTAATTACTCTACTCAATTCTCCAGGATTCAATCGATGAAGGAAAGGGGAATGGCCGTGGTGACAGGCAAAGGTGGAAGTATTAATGGAGGCTAGAGATATAAGGAGAAGAAAAAGAAAACTAAAAATAATACAACTTCTTTTGGCTTTTCACGCTCAAAGTGGAAGTATGTTGCACACACTATGCCACATCACTTTATATTGTCTAATAGGTACATTTTTAATGTTGGAGTGCTTCAAAATGAAAAATTGTGGCAATTATTTTTTTGATAACCGTGGTGTCCGGGCTAGCTTTTGGGCACCTTGACTAATTCCACAAGATACCTATCACCTCCCACCAGCAACAAATACAAAGTAACTTTGTCCACCAAGGCTAGAACAAATGGGAAGAAATCACCTCGGTGTTTTTTTGTTTCTGCTGAGATTAGAACCTGAGATCTGAGACCTCATGATTCTCAACCCACTTCATTGACACTGGGCACACCCTTTGGTGCTAGTGGCAAATTTAAGGGGGCCCTTATGTATTGGCCAATTAGTTTTTTTCCTTTCTGATCCAGTCAACTCTCTCCAATCCCAGACAATTTTTGCCTTTTATTCCTACAATATTTTTCTTATGTGTGTACGTAAACAAATGTCTTTATCCGACATCCACCACAGAGAAGTGATAAAAGGTGCACACACCAAGACGAAATTAGCAATTACCTGTCCACCAATCCTAAAAAGTTCAGCAAGATCATGGAACTGCCCATGAATATCACCACATATAGTCACAGGGCTTTTTACTGGCTGCAAAGCAAGAAAATAGGAAATAAATCAAAATCAAACCAAAGATGTAAATACATAATCTCATGAAGAAGACATACATTTATAGTTAATATCCGTAGATCAATGCAAACACAATAGCAAGGATACGGGATAAGAATACTCTTATCACTAGGGCAAGAACAAGTAATCACCACTTAATCTTGAAATGAAAGAAGGTGACAAGAAGAAAAGCAAACAGATACAATAGCAAACACATATTATGATATTTAAATCACAAACCATGGCACTTTTTATAAAGTGTAAAAGACAAAAAAAAAACACATCTATTGTTGCATAAGTGTACCCCAGTATAACCAATATACATATACAATCTCAAAAGGACAGGGAAGGGGGCAGTGAGACGAGCCTAGACCTTGGTAGTAATTTTAAAACACAGCACAAGCAACAGAAAATTTGTGAGCACGTAAACGTTTATACCTGAACATTACTTTCTTCCATTAGTATCTCCTTAGCCTTCTCACATAATGCTCTAACCTAAATTAAGAGCACAAAAAGATTAGCTGCCAATACCATTTTCATACAGATAGCATACACCAAGACAGGAAAGAAAATAAAGAAACAACAGATGAAACATCACATTCAAAGTGATAATTTGCAAACAATTGAGCATCTATCAGCAGAAATGGAATAACTGCAAGCTCCGTGAACAGAATATTATAGAATATACCAGCAGAACGAAACTAAACAACATTCAGGAGTAGATTAAATCAACAAAACAGATTCAACCCTTTTCATACCATCAAAGTAATAAACAACTATTACTCCATACAAAACATATACTCATATCATTATTCCGTGCACATGTAAAAGCATTTTCTTCCTTTTACAGACTCAACTCATAGTCAAAAGGATGAATTTTTTTTAACAAAAAATCACATTGAAATGACTCACAAGAAGTTCAGAATCCAATGAGAATACACAGAGATCTCAAGAAACCCATCTAAAGTCACTGGAAAACTCCAAATGCAATACTAGCAGAAGAACCATAATTTGGATCCCGATGAACAAATCAGAAATATCTGGTTTGAACCACAATTTGGATCCAAGAAAACATTTTTCTTACAAAAATTAAATAAATTTCATCCATATTAGGAACAAAAAAACGAAACCCAGATCCAGAAAAAAAAGAGAAGTAAAGACCTCAGGCTCAGATAGAGGCTTGCACTGCATAAGCTGAGAAATCTGCTCATCGAGGTTACCGTGTGTGTTAGCTATCAGATCTGAACTCATTTCGTACAACTAATCTTCAAACTAAAAAATTTCAACTTCAAGAATCAATTTTCCTTTTTCCCAATATATAATCTTGAATAAATTTCTGAAATTTTTTTGCCACCAACCCACAAAAGCCCTTTGCTTTTTATGTATTTTTGTTCTTCTGGGCAAGAAGAAGAAGAAGAAGAGAAAATGCAAGAGAAAGCCCTCGAAATTTGTCGATCTACTCTTTATCGACTATGTAAAAAAACGAATTTTTAATTCATTTTCTTTGAAAATTTCGATCTGCTACTGAGTCCTAGATATATAGAGAATATAAAAAAGTAACAAAACAATACTTTGAAAAAAAAGAAATGAAAAAAATGGAGAAACAGAAGAAAACAACAGATTATTTGAGGTGGAAAGGAACTTCAAGGAAAAAACTTTTATATAATTAATTCAATTATTTTTTCGCTCAATTATAGGTGTAGTAATATTTCATATTAGGTAATAATATAAAGTAAATGTAATTTAAAATAATTCGATTTATGTTATTTCGAAGGTTATATCAAATGTCAAATTAAGAAAAAATATAGATAAAGATTAGCTTTAATATCTTACTATTTTAAGTATATATTGAATAGAAATATTTACTTCGCCAAACATCAATTAAGAATTTTAATTTCTTTTAATTAAATCTCACAAATAGAGAATTAGATAGATTTATTAGACGTTGCTTATACATGTGTTGATGATAGACTGATAATACACGTGATGTTAAGTTTTGTTTTGTCTAGAGATAATTAGGTAAATATAATTTCTAGTCAAATGTAATTTTTATTCTAAAATTAAACAAGTTTTGTTTTTGCTATTCAAAAATTACTTTCTTTAGCTTCATATTATGGAAAATACTAACTCATTTTACTAAGTAAAATATTTAATTTTTTTCCATAAACTTGACAAAACACTTTTAAGTCTCCAAAATAAGCATTTTTGTTTAATGAATATTAAGTTTATTATAAGTCTGATCAAATTAAATATTAATCTATGAAAAAGAGTGAAGTCGTAGAAGGTAGTTTGAAGCAATCTTTTCGATAAATTTGAACTATTTTACTTATATTGTTATGGTTTTTCTTCATGTGAAATTCAAATATGTTAAATGAAAAGTGATTACATATGCTCAAAACTATGTGTTTGCAACAAATTTTAAACATATGGAGAATAAATCAACCACACAAATAACATATGAAGAAACATGAATATTTAATTGAAAATAGTGCGAATACAATTTTGTTCCTCCCTTGATTCTTCTCCCATACGATTTATTCATGATTTGAGCGTATTTCTCAAACTAAGATGATTTAGATTTGACCTTTATATAAATATTCCATGAATTTGCGGAATAGCCTCCAAGAATTCTAACGGGAATCAAATTCCTTTTATAAAATCCCAACTAGAATTGAACATATTAGAATTGACATAAAAAGTGTTGCGTGATATTTTTGGGCCTAATACATAAATGACATGACTTCAATTTGTATCATTTTGTAAAATCAATTTTTTACTTATTGTTTTTCCAATTAAGCACATCTATTTAATAAAAGTGATACATAATATACACTTCTAATTGTTGATTATTTTGCGATATCAATTTATCTAATATGATTAAAGTGAGCGCAAATTATGAGAAAAATGGCGAATAATTAAAATTGCACCAAATATAAATCAAATATTATCTATTTAATATTGTTAAAATGTGCGTTAATTAAGTTATGATCTTACACTGATAAATTTTCTAGTTAATTTATGTATGACCTATATTGAAAATTACAAGACCAACATCATGATACCGACTACAAAATAAAAGTCATTTTTTTTGTCCTTTTTAAATATTCTTGACTTTATTCAAATATAATCATAATTGAATTAGTATTTTCTTTGTGTATCAATCTTTATAATATAGTTAAAATAACAAAATTTAAAATATATAATATGTAGTAGAATAATAATTAATGAATTGGACTATAAAGACTATTAGATTTTGCAGTTTGCTAACGACGCTTTTTGGCTCAACAAATATAAAAATAAGATAAAATTTATGGTTAGAATCTCTTTATACATAATTGATATCGAATTAGTGAATTATCCTATCATTACTTTATCACAACAATTCTTGATATTTTTGCATATATACTATAAAAAAAAAAGTGAACTAATGTTTCTTGATTTCATTCACTTTTTTTTCCAACTACGAATGAAAAAACTCTGACAATGTAGATCATTATTTATTATTGTTATCAATGTTATTTATAAGCAACAAATATCAAATAACTTTGTTCATTAAAATTAAAACATTTTTTTTAGTTATTTGTTGTTATTGTTATATTTGTATTACATTTATTTGCTTTCTATATATGATCTAATATAATTTCACCTTGAGAAAATGCTCCATCGGTTCACTTTTACTTTTTTACTCCTTAGGTGTTTGGACATGCAATCTTGTCCACTTCGTAGGTGTTTGAATATGCAATTTTGTCCACTCCATAGGCGTTTAGACATAATATTCCAAATTTTTCAAAAAGCAAGATGTGAAATTTCAAAGTTCAAATCAAAATTTTAAATTATTTTTAAAATTTAAAACTTAACCCATAAGCTTATATTTTCTAAAGAAAAAAAACTCAACACTTTAATTTTACAAAAAAAAGGACTCATGATCGGAGTAAAGAGTTTGTCCGTACCATAACTACTATATTGATTAGTGGATCTTTATAAAGTTATATATATTTGAAAATTTATAATTACAAATATTTATTTATATATATAAAAAATAAAAAATAATAATATATATATATATATATATATATATATATGTATGATTTATCAATATAACGTGTTAGGATATTCTTTAGCTATCAACCCAAATTTGGCGCTCTTGGATTAGCCTTTTTACTCTAATTCATCCATGATGCAACAGACCTATTTTGCACCACAATAAGGGATTGATGCGGTGGAGCTAATTTCTTTACAAATATTTGTCTTTGATGTGATAATTCATTTCATATTTTGTATTATATATATCGGGACATTGCTTAACTTATTTTATCCAAACATATTTGTTAAGTAATGTCAACATCCTGCCTATGACAAGACCCGCGAGCGGCTGGGTGGCTTGGGTCGGGTCATTATAGAACATGGTACTTGCTTGGTGGACTTAGTTAAGAAATAAAGTTGCGTCTTTGCTATCAGCTATAACTTTTGGCATGATGGCAAGCGGTTGATTCTAACAAGTGGTATCAAAGTCAAGGTCATGGGCAGGTGTTGGGAGGGGGATTGTTGGGTAATGTCAACATCCTGCCTATGTCAAGGCCCACGAAGGGCTGGGTGGATTGGATCGGAGTCCGGATCGAACATGTCGCTTGCTTGGTGGACTTAGTTAAGAAATAAAGTTACGTCTTTGCTATAACTTTTGGCATAATGGTAAGATCTTTGGGATCTACCGAAAAAGGCAGATTTTTTTTTAAGGAAAAAGGATAAATATACCCTTGAATTATCGTAAATGGTATGCAGATATCCTCTGTCATACATTTGGGACATTGGTGCCCCTGCCGTCCAAAAACTAGACTATATATGCCTTCACTCTAACGGAAGACTAAATAGGGACACGTGGCACAATCTTATCCGTCGATCCGATATTTAATAAATGTCGGATCGGTGGATAAGATTATGGCACGTGTATGTCCGTTAGTATAAAGGGTATATATGCTCTAGTTTTTGGACGACAAGGGTACCAATGTCCCAAAAGTATAATAGAGGGTATCTGCATACCATTTACCATAGTTCAAGAATATGCGAGACTTTTTTCTTACTCACAACAAAGTAGACTCAAGGAGTAAAATCTGAATTCACTTTTTTTTGTCAGATAAAAATTAGTCCCACACAATTATTTTCAGTTGTATGAAACACCTAATAAAATCTCTCAAATAGACACATATTTTTCTAAAAAATATTTAGTTACTCAAGATTATTCACTTCTAACTTTGTCCATTAAAAATGATAGGAACTTGAAAGCTACACATATGACCAAAAGTTTAGTGCCATTTGCAATTTGTTAGCAAACAACAGGGTTCAGTCACTTTCTTTCCATGCAAAGTCAATCTTCTGCTAGATATTAATTAATTATTACAAGTAGTTTCTGGTTACATGTCACTTGAATAGTTTTTCACATGACTGCATTTTTTTTCTTAGTATAAATAATAAAAGAAAGTGCACAGATAATATTAAGCCAGAATAAGAAAACAAATAACATCATTTACAAGAGTTCTACAGCAAGAACATCTTTCTAGCTCTGTACATTTTTTGACAATTTAATTTCAAGACTATAGTTCTTCATATCATTGTACATATACAGATCAGAACATGTACAAATAATCCCTAAGTTGGTTGAAATTGCCCAGAAAGAAGCTATAAATGTTCTGTATAATCTTTTGAACTAACTGGTGTCTGCTGAAAAAAAATCATCTATCAGCAAGGCTTGAATCCCTTTCTTTAACATGACTTGATTATAAGATCATCAGTATTTAGGTGTTAACCCAGTAGAGGTTCTTCCAGTGGCACCAATATGGGTGTCTGGAGGTTCATACTGCAGGTGACTATTACACCAAGGAGTGCACAAACTGCTGGAACGAGACCTAGTGCATACCGATTGAGGGAGAAGAAATGGTAACTCGGACTGCAGTTGTGCAGTTCCGGAGTGGATCCTGCATAAAAACATGACAATTGCCAAAGTAAATAAAGATTTCTCCGATGAAAGGAAGCTACAAATAATCTAATTAAGAAAAGGGAAATGAATTTTGTACCTTACTATAGATTTTTAACAGAAATTTTCTGGTAACAAGTCTATCGTAAAGTAAAAAGATCTCTGATAGAAGTTTATACGAAAATAAGAGGGAGAAGCAAAAAATTATTGGCAGATAAAAAGGCGTTAAGGAAATTTAGGTGGAGCTATTTCACTAGTTTTCCCCAGACATGCTCAACAATGGATGTTGAAAAATTAGAATGAATTTGCATTGAAGCTGTGCATTGACTGAGATAACAGAGAGATTTGGAACCAAATACTTACTCTGGTACGACTCAAGAATGAACAAAGCCACCCCACATATCATTTTATCCATAAAGCTCAATGATCCATACACAAAGGCACAGCCATTGAGATCTCGGCCAACCAAGACACTTTGCATGCCCACTCCAGTTACCTGTTAAATCATATCGGAAAGAGGTGCACATGACGATTGTAATTGTAGAATTTATGATCACAATGCATGTTTTACAATGAAACTGAGTATCATAAATCACACTCCTTCACTATTTCCCACATTCCATGACACAATAAAGAGCCTGGCTTCCTCATGGAATAATAGAAACTATATACATGTTTGCAAGGCATGTAGCTGACCCAAATTCCACAGTTCAGAATATTATTGCCCACTCTCCAGTTAAACAAGTTCGTTGTTAGTTAGGAGCTTCATAGAACTCAAATAAGTGACAAAAATTAAGCAAAAAAACACCATAATAGAGTTCCTTGTTAAAAGAATATCATTATGAAACAAATGGAAAATTGCCTTTCTAAGGAGATAATTATATCCACATATAAAAGGTGACAATTAGGTTAACCACATAGAGAGTCAATCAATGTTTGAAAGAGTATTTGGTCCATATAAATTTATCATAAGTGAATTTTGCACGGAACGAGAGCCTGAGATGTTTCAAAATGGTTTCGTATCATGCTTAAATAGAAAGTATTGACCATCTAGTAGTTGATAAAGGCATTGTATGAAGCACCTCTCTAGCCTACGTCAGCAGAAATAACCAAAACTATATGGACCAATAAACCAAAGCTTAAACTTTTCACTCAGTTAAATAATTGATGCCTTATGGTTGACCACCCACCCATCTGTGTTCTTTAGAAGTTTAATGCAAAAAATAGATATGCTGCAACAGGATAAATTGCTAAGATAAAGTTTCAAGACCTGATATCAAACTAAGCTCATAGAACATTAACCTTACCATTATCAAGGCATTTGCTATGCCAATGAATATCGACAAGATATACATATATGCATTCATGTTTCTTGGAAGCAGGAGTATTCCTATGCCACAAAGTACCCAAAGGAGACCTCCTGCAGTATAAAAGCCCTTCAATCGCTGGCTTGTCCACTTAATCTCCTGCATATAATACAACTATCAGAGCAACAGAACAGGCAAAAAAAAAAAAAAAGAGGCTCTGGAAAATTCAGAGATAGAACTGATGAAAAAGTTCTGCTCTGTATGGACCTGTAGCAGGATGGATACAACGAAGCTGCAGACAAAGATGATTGCAGGGACCTATCAACATCAATTAAAGAAGGAACAAGTGTTAGTATTGTATTTCTTCCCTAGCCTCTCTTCACATAAAATGTCTTTATTTTAAATGGAAACAATGCTCAGAAAGATACCAAAGCTTTTGACGATAGACTCATCTGCAGGTCATTGATCACATAGAAAGCAAGAAATGCCTGCAATGCAAACAATTACAAGAACTTTATTGGTTATGAAACCAAGTGAATGCTTAGGAAAAATGATTCAAATGAAATCCATGTCATCATTGTAATATCTATTGAAAAGAGCTAAATTCAAAAGAAACAATACTCACCTGGGAGACATTAGTCACAAGTCTGGTAAGCACGTAAACAAGAGCAACTTGGTGATATAAAATTTTCTTAAACCAATACATCCAAGAAATTCTAACATAACCTTTAACATGAGCTTCTAATTTCAACCTGCCCAAGAAAGGCAAATATTAGAGTGAACATCTAAGCAGAAAATTATCAAAACCTACCCCCTTAAACTGACAACTCAAGGTACTTGAAAGCAATCTCCCATTTCAAAATTAGCATAGTTCTCATTTTTTTTCTTATGTATCCCAATTTATTCTTCAGGATGGAATTTTATTTTTCATCGGAGTTTTACACAAATGAAGCTATATTGTTATGCAGAAAGAAAAGCTGAACAACTTTGATGAATGCCTAAGCTGGTTAAAGGTTAGATCCATCAAAACTCTCAAACAAAGTGATTTTATCCCCAATTCATCCAAGCAATCAAAAAAATTGCAAACAATTGCATTTTCATGAAAATTCAGTCCAAGCAACTAATGCAGTCAATGCATTCACTCTAGAGAAATAAGACATGTGCATACCTTGGCTCTCTGGTTCCGATAGCAAACACAACAACGAAGCAGCTTCCAATGAAAATTGATATATATGCAATCCAACGATACTGATCATTCAAAAAGTAATGAGAACACAGCCAAAAGAAAGTATTAGAATAAATAGAGTAACAACTGAAAAGTCACACACCTGATTTTCAACAGCAGCAGGTGTCCCTGCTCCGACGATATTGAACACAACAAAAGCAACTGCGTATAAGCTAAGGTTTGCAACCTTCAAATTCATCACGTTCAAACAAATGTAGAACGAACCAAAAGTTAATGACTGCTCACATGTATAAGGAAAATTTGCATGAAGTCATGGAGGAGATCACCAACCATTGTAAAAGCATTGCGGCAACTAGCTAAAACTACTCTGCTTGTCGAGTTCAGTGTAATGCAGTTCACCATTGACCTACAGGAAGCATACATCTTGTTAAGAAATTACAAAGAACTATCAGCTAATCTTCGGGTTGTGCTTGGTAAAATTTCATAGGGGGGTCATGTTCTAGAAGATTAAAGCTGTCCTTCTCAAGTTATTACAATTTAGTTAATTACTAGCGATCTACAAATTTGAGGTAAAGTTTAGCATGTTAGCAGAGCAATTACTTGTCTGAAGGAGGTAACTTCATGATAATTATCAGGATCCTACATAGCTTCAGTGCGCAAAAGCGATGGTCACTCTAGCTAGTTCAGTTGGAAGAATATGTGTGGTCTTACGGACATTTGAGTGAGTGGTGGTGGAGGAGGATCAAAGGAGATAGCTATGGAATACAGGTTTGGTATTAAAGAATGAACAGATGTAGTTCTTACGGCACCGCTATTTGAGAGGAAACCATAAATAGACTGACAGACATTTTCCCGAGTTCACAAAACAGGGGATAAGCACTGGTGTTGTGATAGAAGTCCAGAAGCAAGCTATATTCACCAGCTCTATACAGGTTACTATCCATAGCAATCAGGAAGCTATGTAATGAAAGCAGGGAATAGAGTATCACAGTCCAAGTCCATGGTACACATTGTCAACTTTGGCCCAACTGGCCTCACAACTGTCTCTTGGATAGTTCACATCGAGTTCAAAAGTACACTTACCATGTGAACACATCCTCTGTATTATAAAGTACTTTACTTTTCTCTCCCTTTCCGATGTGATATTTGCCTAAGATGTTTTCTTTTTGTGGGTTGGATTTGCCTAAGATGTGAATACACCACCTCTTTGGAAGCTTGCTAGCATAGAAGCCTGTTAGTCACTCCGTCGTGACAGTCAGATACAACCCCCGTACAAACTTAGCTTCCTTGTCTTAGGTTTGTCTACCATCCTATCATAGGAGTCCAGTTCTAATACTCTATTTTTCAGGCCAAGCCATTAGTTTACTGCAGCAACAGGAGAGTTTTTCTTTTTGATGAACATGGAGAAAGATAACTATTTTTGCAGTGGAAAGTACATGGATTGCCATTCGCATTCTTATTGCTTATAACTTGAGGAGGAGAAGAAGGACATCAATTAGCTGGTGTTTTTTTCTATAAAGGATTGATGGATCTAGATCTTTTACTTAGTCACAGAAAACTGCCCTCCAAATAGTAGACTAATATATTAAGCCTGCCATAAGAAGGTTTTCAGGAGTAAATGGGCAAACCTGGCAGTCTTATAATATTTAGAACAAGAAGATAGATAAGAGCAAACATTACATGTGTGATACTTGAGTAGCAGCCCATCCCACATTGAAGATTGCAGCGAACACGCTGTAACCAATAGTTTGCAGCATGGCCGAATCAGAACCGATAAGTTTGCAAGGCAAGCAACCGCCAAACACCGAAGAAAATGAGACAGCAACCAGGAGAGATCCTGCAATATGCCATACTTTAAAATGCCCGAATCTGTCTATCTATCAGGTAGAACAACAAATATTAGTTAGAAGGTTCAATAATAAAAAAAATAAAGGTATGCACTACTATCTGGGGATAGAGGCGTAGTTGTTATTACTCCTGAA
>JAJOOR010010146.1:0-23729 GCA_036250505.1 Solanum acaule | reverse complement strand
TTGTTATTTTTATTCCAAGAATAAAATTTGCCTCACCAAGATCTTTCATATCAAAATGGCTTCTAAGAATATTTTTAGCTTCATCAATTACATTCATGTTAGAGCCAAAGATCAATAAATCATCAACATATAGGCAAATAATCACATGTGAATTATTCCAAGACTTATGATATATGCACTTATCACACTCATTTGTTTTAAAACCATTTTCAATCATGCAGGAATCAAATTTTTCATGCCATTGCTTAGGTGCCTGTTTCAAGCCATATAGGGATTTAGTAAGTTTACATACTTTGCTTTCTTGGCCTGCTTAAATGAAAGACTCGGGTTGATCCATATAAATTTCCTCATTTAGGTCTCCATTTAAAAAAGCAATTTTTATATCCATTTGATGAATTTGCAAATCAAAAATTGCAGCCATAGCAATTAAAAGTCTTATGGATGTAATTCTTGTTACCAGTGAAAAAATATCAAAAAATTATAGGCCTTCTAGTTGTTTAAAACCTTTTGCAACTAGCCTAGCCTTATATTTATCAATAGATCCATCCGGTTTCAATTTTTTTCTTAAGACCCATTTGCAACCAATAGTTTTACAACCCGGTGGTAAATCAACTAACTTCCAAGTTTTATTAGAAATTAGTGATTCCATTTCATCATTTACAGCCTCTTTCCAAAATATAGAATCATGTGAAGATAATGCTTCTTTCAAAGTGAGAGGGTCATCTCCAACATTAAACACATAAAAATCATGACCAAAATCATTTTCTACTCTAGTTCTTTTACTTCTTGTTAACTCAAAATCATCAATTTTTTTATTTTTTAAAGTTGAAGTAGAAGAACTAGGTAGTGACAAAATATTTTGTTCAATCCTTTGACCCCCACTATTTTTAGAATCAAAAGAGAATTTCTTTTCATGAAAAATAGCATCACCCGATTCTATCACAATATTATCTTCAAGATTAAAAAATCTATAGGTTGTACTATTTGAAGCATAACCAAGAAAAGCACAAGTAGTAACTTACTTACCCAACTTTGTAATCTTGGGATCCATTAGCCTCACAAAGGCTAGACAACCCCAAACTCTTAGATATCCCAAACTTGGCTTGTAACCTTTCCACAATTCAAAATGTGTCAATTTAGACTTTTTATGAGGCACACGATTCAACACATAACAAGCAGTTAAAATAGCTTCACCCCAAAAATTTAAAGGTGCATGTGACTCAATAAGCATGGCATTAGTCAATTCAACCAAAGTTCTATTTTTCCTTTCCGCTACCCCATTAGATGAAGGAGAGTAAGGAGGAGTAGTTTCATAAATTATTCTCAATGATCTAACAAAAGAATTAAACTCATTTGACTCATATTCATGGCCTCTATCACTTCTAATTCTTTTTATTTTTCTTTCAAACTGATTTTCAACCTCATGGAGATAAGTTTTGAAATTTTCAAAAGCATCACTTTTAATTTTCATCAAGTAAACATATGTAAACTTAGAAAAATCATCAATGAAAGTGATAAAATATCTATTACCTCCACGAGTTAAAATTCCACCAAGTTCACAAATATCAGTATGAACTAATTCTAACAAATCAGTTTTTCTTTCAACTTGAATGAGGCCTTTTAGTGATTTTGGCAAGCCTCACACTTTTCAAAATTCTTTTTAATCATTGAAATTAATCCTAAACTACTCATGATTCCAACATAACGATCATTAATATGACACAAACGAGCATGCCAAAAATTGGTAGAAGAAAGCATATAAACAGAAGTAGAAACTTTATCATTTCAACATTCAATTAAAACATTCCATCACAAGCATACTCCTTCCCCACAAAAATACCCTTCTTCACTATTACATATTGATCAAATTCAATAATCTGTATAAAGCCTGCTTTATTAAGAAGAAAATTAGACATCAAATTTTTCCTCATAGAAGGAGTATAAAGTACATCTTTCAAAGTTAATACCGTTCCAGAAGTAAAACACAATTCGACATCTCCCGTTCCAAGCACTTGAGTTGTGTGAGAATCACCAAGCATGATGGTTTTGGGCTCCTCAAAATGAGTATATTTTTTAAACCAGTCTTTGTCATAACAGACATGACGGTTTGCACCATAATCAGCCCACCATCCATCAACATTCTCAACCATGTTTATGTCGGTAATCACCGCCACAAAAGGTTCTTCGGTAACGTTTGCCTGAGGGTTAGGACCACGTTTCCGAAATTTGCAAAATCGAGCAATATGCCCACTCTTGCCACAAACAAAGCATGGTCCTTTGTCTTGAACTTGTTGATTTTGTGCTTGGTTATTTTCACCATTATTTTTCTTGGGAGGTCTACCATTATTTTTCTTGAACTTTTTCTTCTTAGGCTTCAAAGAAGTATTTTTGTGAGTTTCAGGAGTAGCATTATTTGAAGTAATTAAATTTATCTTCATTGTGATGTTGTTCTCTTCTGTTTGTAAAAGTGCATCTTGGCCTCTTGCCTCTTCTTCCATGCGGATTTTTATTATCAAGGTTTCAAGGGAGATTTCCTTTTGTTTGTGGCACATAGTTTTTTGAAATTCCTTCCAAGAAGGTGGAAGTTTATCTACTATGCCACAAACAATAAGGTTATCTCCAATTTTAACCTCCTCGGACCTAAGCTCTCCAACAATCATTATAAAGTCTTGAACTTGGTCTACCACTGATTTGTTGTCCACCATTTGAAAACGAAAAAATCTACTAGCCACATATTTTTTCGCTCCAACCTCTTCGGCATCATACTTACTTTGCAAAGCTTTCCAAATTTTCTTTGCACTAGAGTAAGTTCTATCATAATAATCATAAAAATTATCAGATAGACAATTGAGAAAATAATACCGACACTTATAGGAATCACCATTGTACTTTTCCACTTTCTCATGATGAGAAATAAGTTCATCATCCTCCATGGAGGAATCATCAACTTTATTAGGATTCTTCTCAGTTAACACATAAGAAACATTAAGAAGACTTAAGTAGAAAAGTACTTTACCCTTTCATCTCTTAAAATGGTTACCATTGAACCGAAATGGCTTGTTAAGGTCTCCCATCTTGACATCCGCGGTTTTTTCAATTGTAGCCATAATGAATCTCCTTAAAATTGTTAGTGAAAACTTACAAGATAACAAAAATACAAGATTATAATTGAAAATAAATATGAAGAAAATAAATCTCTTCAGGCTGAGACGCGGATATCTCGCTCTCTTTAAGGAGATTCAAGCCCACTGCAGCAAATATTTTCACCGGTCCAGCAGTAGTCCTTCTTGACTTGTCCCCTCCAGGATACAACAACCTAATCACAAAATATAACTCAACAACTCTGGACAAGAGTTGAGTCCAAAGCTCCACAAAAAGAAACACCTCCCTTCAACTAATAAGAACTCTCTTTTTGACAAACCTTATGCACTCTATATTTTCTTGTTGTATTGTGTGTCACAAACCAAATGAAGACCACCACTATTTATACTAGAAGAAGTCTTCCTAGCAATGAATAGGAAGATAATGGTGTAGTAAATAATGAAGATAATGGTCCTAGGAATTACATAGGTTACAAGAATAATGGAGGAGTAAAGAATGAAATAAAGTTGAGGGCAACAAATGCACTAACGTGCAGATGCCAACGTTCCATTGCCAACGTTCAGAAAGCAATATGCCTTATGCCTCTGGTCATTAATTGACCGTGAGTAATTAGGCACAAATGTCATACATTTCAGCAAAGACTTAGTGTGGCAGTGGCAATGTGAATATGTAACAATTTGTATAATATTAAAATGGTCACACCAACAGTTTACTTATGCTCTCTCCAGCTATCGTAAAAATATTTTTTAGCGGCAACAAATATATATATTAACAAAGAGTGATAAAGACTTCATTAGCATTAATTAGTTAATTGTCATTGGATCCTCCCTAAAGGCTTTAGAAACATTTATAAAGAGTGTTATTGCCACGAAAAGAACATATTTAGTTGCAATTAAGTTATTATCATTAATTAATTAAGATTATATTTAGTGTAGTGTCAAATTTTATTGTTTAATATTTGTATAGTTATAAAGTTTTTTAAAAATAAAATTATATATATTTAAAATAAAATAAGTAGAAAAGAGTTTAAAAGACGACTAAGATGAGAATACCCCACTGTGGATATTTATTCAAGGGACACTGAATGGGAATATAGAATACCCCACTTAACATTAAAACACACAAGTAACATGTTCAAATGTCAAACATAGTACTCCTCGTTTTCAAATTTTTTTTTTTGGCTTGAAAACGATTACCTAATTAACTGTAAATTGGTTTAAAAAACGAATATTTCTTTTCTTTTTGACAAATTGACATATTTAAGATCACAAGATTAAAAAATATTTTAACACTCTACATATCCTTAATTAATTAAGATCATAAATTCAAATATCTTCTTTATTTACTTAAATTTCATGTCAAGTCAAATTAAAAAAATGAAAGGATCAAAATTACCATGAACTTTACAAGAAGGGTAAAAATTATACCCTAATGTGAATTTTATTTTAATAGAAAAATCTAAAAAATAAATTGAAAATCAATTTTTTAACTCTCGTTAGTCGAAAATAGTATACCTAGGTCATTTGTGTAATGACAAATATATATACACCAAGCGCAATTTTAATGAGGTATATTAATTCTAAATCGCAAATTGAAAATTTGAAATTCTCTTTTAAGAAAGAATGATTAATTACCTAGGTTTCACCGAAAATATCCCTGATAAAGCCCAACAACAAGTCAGATCCAGACTCATTGTGGCCCCAAAAGATCCTGAAAAAATTTTCAGACTATATTCTTATTTTTCTCATTTTAGATAAAAACTAAAGCAAGTTAACGATAAAAAAATCTTGTACAAAATTAAGCAAATCACACCCCCTTCTTAACTAATGAGTAGCCATAAAAATGTTGATACATGAGCTTGAAGTTCATTAAAATTTATTGCTTCTTACATAAATATACTTCTAACGAAACTCATATAGGGACAATCCCATTAATTAAGATCATAATACATAGACTTAAAATATAACCTTATTTTATTTCATACAAGGAATTGCAACAAGAGGAATAGCCTTCTTTAAGGTAACTCCAAATTGTTCCTCCATGTCCAATTCCTCCGGCGTCATTCCATCTGGTAACTTCCAATTAAATGGTTGAATAATAGAAGCCAACATCAAATTCACCATTCTTATAGCCAACGGCATTCCTGGACAAATCCTCCTCCCCGCGCCAAATGGTATATACTCAAAGTCCCTTCCTTTGTAATCCACACTAGATTCCATGAATCTTTCAGGCAGAAACTCTAGTGGCTTTTCCCAATACTTCGAGTCTCTTCCAATTGCCCAAGCATTCACGAAAATCTGGCTGTCCTTGGGCACGGTAAAGCCCAACACTTGTACGTCGTGTAGGGATTTGTGAGGTAAGAGTAATGGAGCTGCTGGATGAAGTCTCATGGTTTCTTTTACAACTGCTTGAAGGTATGGGAGTTTGTCCATGTCTGATTCTTTAACTGCCCTTTCTGTTCCTATTTGTTCGATTATTTCTTGTCGTACTTTGTTGAGTTCTTCAGGTTTTCGAAGAAGTTCTGCCATTGCCCATTCTGTTGTTATGGCCGATGTGTCACTTCCAGCAACGAATAAATCCTGTCAATAGCACACAGATGTAGTAAGAGTTGGGTATCTACCCTGAGTTTCTTACCGTAAATAGATTTTCATTTTCTTAAAAGGAAAACATAAAGTCTTCATATTTGACTAATCATTTTTTCTTGTAGGAAAAGGTTAATGACTCTATAAATAGAAGTTCATTCCTTCTAACTTAATCAACATTCACAATGTAGTCCTAGAGGTTTGAGTGTTTAATTTGTCTAGAGGGAGAATTTGTGGGACACAAGTGATACGTTATCACTTCTGTGAACCTCCTTGTATTTTGAGTGAATTAATTGAGGTTATTTTTCTATATATTTTGTACTCTCATATTTAAATATATGAATCTTCTTATAAGGAATTTTAATTATCTGTAACAAACACTTACGACGATAATTGGCTTGATAGTTTTGCGATCAAATCCGGACCCTTTATCTTCACATTGATCAAGTAGTACATCCAAAAAATCTCCAGCTACCTTCATCTTACGACTAGACGCTCTATCATCTAATCTCTTCTCAATAAGTTGATCAAATATCTGATGCAACCTTATGTACGCTGGTCTTATATGACGCCTCACCCCTTGCAAATCTAACCACTTTAGAATTACCGGAAAATAATCAGACAAATTAGGCTTACCAACATATTCATTGATTGTCCAAACCAAATCCTTAAACTCTTGAGCCATGTCAGATTCCGGATCTACCAAATCAATCGAGAAAATAGTGCGCGACACTAAATTCAGCATGGTCGCAAACGCGACACGTCCTATGTCCACGGAGGAGCCATTTTCACATAGTTTTCGTATATGACACACAAGTTGTTCAGCTTTTTTGTGGCGGAGTTGTTGTAGCGAATCGAGTTTTTGGTTAGTGAACATTTGCGTGTTCAATATTCTTCTCTTGTTCCTCCACATGTTGTCGGACTGAACCCATGCCAACGTGGCTTCTGGATTGGGTTGGGATGTGACCGCATCGGGAACCATGCGGGCCGATAATGTTTTGTCGTGTTTTTGGAGGATTTCTTTGGCTGTTTCGGGGGAGGAAGCTATAACTGTGGTGATCGAGCCGAGCTTTAGAGTCATGAGAGGGCCGTGGATTTTGGCTAGCTCCGCTAGTGATTGGTTGGGTTTTGATGGTTTTGGAGGAGTGAGCCGATTATTGGAAGGCCAGTAGGACCAGGTGGTAGCAGCTTCTTGGTGGATTTAGTTAGTTTGATGAAGAGCCAAGTGAAAAATAGTGAGATGCACAAGACAAGGATGGAAAATTCCATTTCTCTTCAGTTACAATTACAAAGATAGAAGAAAAAAAAAGGCTCCCCTTATCTCTTTAAATATATGTCTATTGGTTTTTATTGGGATTTGGGGGTATGCTCTTCTTTTGTTTTTTTTTTCTCTTCACAAGCTATCCCTTTGGAAAAAAAATCTACTTACATAGTATAATCTCTTCCACATTTATTATTAGAACTAGATAGGTGAGCCCGTGCTATGTTATTTATTTTATCGTAATTTATGTGACACGTAAATTTTGGAGAGCCATTTAAATTTTTAGATATCTTTTTTAAAAATTAAGTTGTAAATTATTGTAGCCTATCGAATTTTCATAATTTTAAAATAATATATTATTCTCTTTATTCCAATTTATGTGACACGAATGAAATTTAGAGACTCGTCTGTTCGAATCTCACTAGTTCTACCTTTTTAGAAGAACTTTTATTGTGCTATTTTTGGACACCCTTTATAAAAAATTTAGCTCTGTCACTATCTATGAACCCTAATTAGTGGTAAATGAATATATAGTTGATATCAAATCAAGTACTAAAAAAGTGTTGTAGCTAAATCCAAAGGAGCAAAAAAAATGGTTTTCCATTCAATTGAAGGATATGAGTGGTAAAATTATTGACAATCACATAATGTAACAAAGGATAAAACTAATGGTTAAACAAAAATTCAGGGATAATTTGCACAGTTCTCCGCTAAATTTAAAAAAAAAAAAAAACTATTGAAGAGACAGCTGCTGGCAGAGAAACTAAAGGGACCCAGATGAGCAGAGGGAGAGACAAGGATGAAAGAAATACTCATAAAGACAAGCCTCTTCAATTCTTGTCCAGTCTGAGTTAATAGATTACAAAAATAGGACTTGTGTAGAGCTTGCTTATTCCTTTCTTTGCCGTACGCTATTGATTTTACACCTTTTTTATGAAATTATAAATAGAAGAGTTATTTTATTATATTACTTTTAAATATAACATATATAATGTCTTAAAAATATGATAAAAAATTAATTATAATTAATGATAAAAGTAATTTATAAACTAAATATAAAATTATTCATTAATTTTATAAAGTGTACAAATATTATTAGATATTCTAAAATGATATTATAAACAATTATTATTAACAGAAGGAGTATGTATTTTAATTTTTTTTTGGAGAAAAGCTTGCTTTTTACGAGCCTATCTCGAAAAAAGAAATCTAATCCAGCCGAAAAAATAGATGGACTATGCAGTGCTACGTACCACTTCTTGCATGTTTTTTTCTGCCATGTATTATTTAGGAGTATAAGAAATTATAATTAGGCTAGTTATAGGTGTTTGATAAAATGACCACTCAACGAAAATTCGTCATGTTGCGAGTGAGTTAGTATAACACGTGTGGCTCATCTGCCATGTGTCGACAACTTTTCTACGCAACCAGCTACAATTTATCCACAAATTAAAGATTCTTTTGAAATGTTAGATAATGTCAGTAATCTCTCACATTCACCCCCTTCCATTCGGCCCAAACTTTATTTCGATCTGCTTCCGATTCTGTTATTCCGTTAGCCTTAGTCGTTTAATCAAAGTCGTACGTATGCCCCTTTAGAATCGTTCTATCATTCGAAGTAGAAGTTGAGGTTGCGGGCAGAGAACTATTGGTATAGCGAGTTCATGTGCTTGCAGTTGGGCTTATATAGATAGTGAGTAGGCATGCCAGGAAAGCCAGTAAGAGCACCAAGCTAATTTCCAATTACACTCCTTCAATTCTTTTGAATTCATTGGATCCTTTTCCGCGTTCGAGAATCCCCCCTTCTTCCACTTCACCCCAAAGAGTAACTAGGACCAATTTAATCACCTTTGAATGTTCCAATTGAACACTGTCCATTAGAATGAAATATATCACATAAATTGGGACGGAAGGACTATTTATTTTGAGGCTTTGACTACTCCTACTTCATGCAATGTAAAAATGTTAAAGAATTTTTTTTTCATATACATTGTAATTCTTTTTAACTCCAAAAATTTAAACCTGAGATCAACTTAATAATAACGGGATTCTATTTGCCCAACCACAAAGTGAGGTATTAGTCACCATTCAGCAACACCTAGGATATCCGGTTTTATAACCAAAATTGATCCAAAATATATAGTTATAACTTTTGAATATCAAAAGGGCATTCATCATTACGTAAAAGGGCGCGTTAAGAATCTCATACAAAGCTCAGATAGGGATAAACCCATTAAGATAAACAAAGACTTTAAAATATACTGTATAACTTTGTTTTATTCCCTACTAGGTATTGCAACAAGAGGAATAGCCTTCCTTAAAGTAACTCCAAACTGTTCCTCCATGTCCAATTTCTCCGGTGTCATCCCATCTGCTAACTTCCAATTAAATGGTTGAATAATAGAAGCCAATATCAAATTCACCATTCTTATAGCCAGCGGCATTCCTGGACATATTCTCCTACCCGTGCCAAACGGTATAAACTCAAAATCTCTACCTTTATAATCCACACTAGATTCCATGAATCTTTCAAGCAGAAACTCTAGTGGTCTTTCCCATGACTTGGGATCTCTTCCAATGGCCCAAGCGTTCACTAAAACTTGACTGTCCTTAGGCACGGTAAAGCCCAACACTTGTACATCGTGTTGGGCTTTGTGAGGTAAGAGTAATGGAGCTGCTGGATGAAGTCTCATCGTTTCTTTTACAACTGCTTGAAGGTATGTGAGTTTGTCCATGTTTGATTCTTTAACTGCCCTTTCTATTCCTATTTGTTGGATTATTTCTTGTCTTACTTTGTTGAGTTCTTCAGGTTTTCGAAGAAGTTCTGCCATTGCCCATTCTATTGTTAGGGCCGATGTGTCACTTCCAGCAATAAATAAATCCTGTCGATCAATGGCTTACAAATATAAGTCAAAGCCGAAAAACACAAATTTAAACTAAGAAAAAACACTTACAAGGATAATCGGCTTGATAGTTTTGCGATCAAATCCAGAACTTTCATCTTCACAATAATCAAGTAGTACATCCAAAAAATCTCTGTCTCTCTTCATCGTCTGACCAGACCCTCTACCTTGTACTCTCTTCTCAATATTTTCTTCAAATATTTCATGCAACCTTAAATACGCTGGCCTTATACGCCTTCGTACTCCTTGCAAATCTAACCACTTTAGCATCGGAAAATAATCAGACAAATTCGGTACCCCGGCATCCTCCATAATCGTCCACACCAATTCCTTAAACTCATGAGCCTTTTTAAATTCCGAATCCACCATATCGATCGAAAAAATCATGTTCGATATTAAATTCAACGTGGTCGCGAACGCGACGCGTCCAATATCAACAGCCGAGCCACTCTCACACTGGCTTCTTATATGGCTCACTAGTTGTTCCGCCTTTTGGTGACGTAGTTCTTGAAGTAAATCTAGTCTTTGGTTATTGAACATTTGCATGTTACATATTCTTCTCTTGTTCCTCCACGTGTTGTCGGGCGGGATCCATGACAATGTGGCTTCCCGATTCGGTTGGGAAGAGACCGCATCGGGAATTGTGCGAGCCGAGAATGTTTTGTCGTGTTTTTGGAGGATTTCTTTGGCTGTTTCGGGGGACGAGGCTATAATTGTGGTGATCGAGCCAAGTTTTAGAGTCATGAGAGGGCCGTGGATTTTTGCTAGCTTAGCTAGTGAATGGTTGGGTTTTGAGCCGAGTTGGAGGAGTGAGCCGATTATCGGGAGGCCAGTAGGACCAGGTGGTAGCAGCTTCGTGGTGGATTTAGTATTGTGAATTAACAGTGTGATGAAGAAACAACAGAAAATTAGTGAGATGGAGAAGAGAAGGATGGGAAGTTCCATTATTTTCTCTTCAATTCTTGTCTTCCAATTTTCCACAGCCGAACATTGATTTGACTTGTATGGTGATTAAAAAAGGCTCCCTAGTCCCCACTAAGAAGTATTTATTTTCGTTTCCTTTTGGGATAAGCTAACTTTTTCACAAGTCTATACCATCAAGTTGAAGAATTCATTTCCGCCAAAAAAAAAAGATCCACAAAGATTTTTTTTTTTTAAATGTAGATAATGTCAATAATATCTCACATATTTAAAAAGAACTTTTGGAATTAAAAGATAGAAATAAGAGACTAAACCTTGTTAGATTTATATGGTTCAAATACAATGAATATTTGATGTCTTTTTACTTACAAATCAAATTTAGATCTATAAATTAAAATTTAACTAGCAGGATTATTAGTGAAATATCAATTTAAGAATGAAATTTATTTTGGTAGAAAGTGAGTTTTCCTATTAAATGAACCTTACGCAACGAAAATTTGAATTAATCATACTAAGGTTCAATAAGTTAAGGAAAAAAAAAAATTAATAAAAAATATGTCTTCCTTGATTTTCAATGTAGTGTCTGTATCAAATTTTGAGATATTGACTAATTCTGCTTCACACAAAATTATTGAAGAGAAATACTTCATATTGTAATTTTTTAATTCTAATTTTTTTTAACTTGAGATAACTTAATAATGGAGGAACTCTATTTATCCAATCACAACTCTCCATAGTAAGATATCACTTAGTATTAGTTGTTGAAATTTGGTAGAATCTTTTTTACTTTATATTTTATAGTATTTAATTTCCTTTCAAGTCTAGGGTTCACATTAATTACAAAATATTTAGTTTTATTTTAGTTTAGTATCTAGAAGGATTCTTCTTTAAAAAGGATTTTCCTTAATTATTTATAACTAGGGATGTACTCTTCTATTTGAATCAATGCAAGAATCAATACAAAGAGTTATCATTCATTTTCTCTTTAATTTCGCTTTCTAGTTTCTTCCATTCCATAACAGTGGTATAGAGTCTTACATTGATCTTAGTGGATCTGTGAGTTCGTTGAAGAAGAACTTTCAACCACTTTTAATTCATATCTATTTTCAACCCACTTTTAACCCGAGCTTTTATTTTTAACACAGAGCCCATTTTAATCCGTGCTTTTATTTTTAACGCAGGGCTACTTTTAACCAATTTTTTAATCTATATTATTTTAAACCTTATTTTTCAAACCATGACAAGCAATACTCCTTTCTTTCAATGCCCCACAAACCTTCAATGGTGAAAATTATCAAATTTGGGCAGTTAAGATGAAGTCTTATCTTGAGGCTTATGATTTGTGGGAAGTTGTAATGGAAGACAAACCCATACAACAGCTCACTGAAAAATCTTCTGATGCTGAAATCAAACTTCACTCAGAAGAGAAAATCAAAAAACACAAAGTCAAAATTGTAATTCAAAATTCAGTTGCAAATTCAATCTTTTCTAAAATCATTGCATGTGAGACAACAAAAGAAGCTTGAGAAAAACTTGAGAAGAAGTACCGAGGAAGTGAACGAGGCAGAAAAAATCAAATTCTGAATTTGAAAAGAGATTTTGAATCTCTTAGGATGCAAAAGGGTGAGACTATCACTAATTATTCTGACAGAATTTCCTTGATTGTCAACAGAATCAGGTTGCTTGGTGAGGATCTTAAAGATAATAGAATAGTTGAAAAGATTCTTGTAACTATTCCCGAGAGATTTGAGTCTAAAATCTCTGCTTTGGAAGAGTCTAAAGATCTCTCTGTCATCTCTCTTGTTGAATTGATAAGTGCTCTTCAAGCACAAGAACAAAAAAGAGCTTTCAGACAAGATAAAATTGTTGAAGCTATCTTTTATGCAAACTATCAAAAAAGAAAAGTTGATTATCCTCCTTCCAAATATTGCAAAAAGAAAACACATTTGGAAAAATTCTGTTGGTGGAGATCTGATGCAGTATGCGGAAGTTGCAAACAAACAGGTCATGTTACAAAAATGTACAAGTTCAAAGACACTCAAGATAAATCACAAACATTATTAGTAGAAGAAGAATGTGAGAATGAATTCTATTAGGAGATATTTTTGAAGAATAATTAAGTGTTCAAACTCAAGTTAGATATATCAACTTGAGTTTGAGGGAGAATGTTGAAATTTGATAGAATCTTTTTCACTTTATATTTTATAGTATTTAATTTCCTTTCAAGTCTAGGGTTTACATTAATTGTAAAATATTTAGTTTTATTTTAGTTTAGTATCTAGAAGGATTCTTCTTTAAAAAGGATTCTCCTTAATTATTTATAAATAGGGATGTACTATTCTATTTGAATCAATGCAAGAATCAATACAAAGAGTTATCATTCATTCTCTCTTTAATTTCTCTTTCTAGTTTCTTCCCTTCCATAACATTAGTCAGCAAGGATGGGACTCGATCTTCTCCCTTTCTCTTTTATTCATTTTTCTCAACTTCTTACTCGAAAAAAAGACATAATAAGCATCAGTTCATTTAGCTGGATTATTCTGGTTTGTTACTTGTTAATTCACATTAATTCCTAGTAATAGACTAGTAATTTTTCTTCTATGCTAAGTACTTAGTTTAGCTCAATAATTTTAGGTGTACCCAACTTATGCAACTTTTCTACTCTATTAATTAGGAGATTATGGACCGTAAATATTTTCTCAAAGTCATATTAATTGAATTGTAAGAGTATGCCATATTTTTTTATGAAAAATATTTAAAGACATAAATTAAAGACTATTTTTCATTATTATCCTTGTGATTATTCTTAAACTTTTCTCCTAAAAAATGTAAAGTAGATAAGAAGTTCATTAAATGATGGGTAAATATAAAAAAATGTCTCAACAATTCTCATAGACTTTAAATAATTCAATTATTTCGAACTATGAAATGGGTCTCAATAACATAACAAACTGTTATAGCCCAATGATTTCACCTCTTTGGAATGAGGAAGTGCTCGTTTGTTCGAATCTCACTAATTCCATTTTTTGAAAAGAATTTTTATTGTGCTATTTCTGAACACCCTTTGTGAAATTTCTAATTCCGCCACTGTCTATTAACCCCAATTAGTGATAAATGAATATATAGTTGATGTCAAATCAAGTACTAAAAAAGTGTTGTAGCTAAATCCAAAGGAGCAAAAAAGTAATCAAACCCATCATCATGATGCAAAGGAGGAAGATGGGTTTTCCATCCAATTGAAGGATATGAATGGTAAAATTATTGACAATCACGTAATATAACGAAGGATAAGACTAACTGTTAAATAAAATTGAGGGATAATTTCGACCGTTCTCCGCTACATTTAAAAAAAAAAAAAAACTGTAGAAGAGACGATTGCTGGCACAGAAACTAAAGGGACCCCAGATGAGGAGAGAGAGACAAGAATGAGAAGATTGCGTATCTAATAGAGACAAGTGTACCCACTTAAACTAAAACAACGCATGACACTTCATCTAAGTTCCACCGTCTTTCTTTCTTCTTGTCGTTTTCCTCATTTTAATTTGTTTTAAACCAATATGACAATTTTTAGGTTTGAACTTAATGCCTAATTAAACAATGCTATATAAGGTAAAACGAAAAGAGAAATTATTAAATGATTCTTTAACCAACACTTTGTACTTAGAGCCCGTTTAGATTGGCTTAAAAAAATAGTTTTTAAGTCAAAAATAAAAAATCAAATTTAAATGACTTTTAAGTCAAAAAATAAAAAATAAAGGAAAACCTACTTTTTGTTTTTGACTTATTTTAAGTCATTTTAAACTTATTCTAAGTAATTTTTACCTTGTCAAATACTTTCCAAATTTTTTAAAATCATTTTTTACTTATTTTAAATTATTTTTTATATTTATCAAACACTTTCAGAAGTCAAAAACGAACTTAAAAGTAGATTTGACCAACTTTTAAGTCAATCCAAACACCCACTTATTCATTTTTTAACTCCCAAAATTAAGTAGTATTATTGACTCACCGAATCCACACAAAACCCGACTAGCCAAGCTAACTTGTTACGTGCCTGTTTTTTCTTTCTTTTCCGGATAACAAATTTGTACATATAAATTTATGTTTTGTATTTAAAGTATTGATGAATTTAGTTGAACTTTACATGTGAAAAAAGAAGAAGATCAAGAGTCAAGAAAGTGATCAAGAGGCAAATATGGTGGGAATTTTTTCAAGATTTTCCGTGAGCAGAGCTGGCCATCGTCGAACTCAAAGTGCACTTGTATGTAAATAAATTTTGTCCTTGTAACAAATTGTCTTCTGGCGTTTTTGTTGGCGTTTAATTGGCGTTACTACAAAAGATTTCGTAAATTAGACACAATTTAGAGACTGAAAACAACAACAAAAACGCCAATTAAACTCGTCATATTGGTATTTAGTTGTTAAGTTATTTAACGTATGATTAGAAAACATAGCATTAATATGAGAATCGCTCTCAACTGAAAATTTCTCTGTTAGAAAGCCATTTAGGACTTGTTTCCTAAGCGCGCCACGGAGATTTAGTTATAGAAATTTTATGATGTAATTTCATTGCAGGATGAAAGGGAAGTGTTTCCCCCAAATTCAGAGGCTACTATAGACAGGGCTTCCTCTGGGACGCCTCATGGTATTGAATTTGCAGTTGAGTTCATGCCAGTTAAACACCCCTCTGAGCCTCTCCAGATTGATCGACCAATTCAATGTCCCTTTCCAGAACCTTCAGTACTAAATGTAAGGTCTTCAACTCACCCTATATGTGTCTCTGAAGTTGTGCTCTGTATTCATGTGAATATGTTCTATCGAGTATGTGTAAATACTTGTCTCTAGAGGTGGATTCAAGTTAATGATTTCAACACTCTTTATTTTTTTGAATTTATAGGTCCAAAACTTAATATTTGTATTTTTGAATACTCCCGGCTCCTTCATTTTACTTGCTAACTGGAATTTGTATAATTCTTGACTTACAGGAGGGAAGAATATGGAAGGAGAGAGGGTCTAGAAGGCCTGAAGGAAGAGCTACCGACTCTATGGCAACTCGAACAATACCTAGACCTCCCATGAATCGAGTTATTCTTCCATCAATGAGTGCACCTGAACATAATCTGCTTAAATTGTTGGAGGAATCTGGGATTTGTTGATGGATTGCTCAACTTTGTCAAGGTACTATTGTTACGCCAAAGAAACATGATGGTATTGTGTATGTAAAAATTCAAACACAGTTGCATGTAAATTTCTATAATAATGTTAAAAAGATATCCTTTGTACTGCAGACACAATACTATGTTTTATGATAGTGTTGTATCTTTTACATCATTATCGATTGATTCTATGATACAACTCAAAAAATGTATGGTCCAAATACTTGAACCCAACTCATTTCCATTTCACTTGTCAATTCTTCTTAACTGTGCTTGGTGCAAAAATCTTGGAGAATTATCTGAATATTCTTCATGGATTTATATTCCTCCAACAAAATTATTAAGGACCTGGTATGGGCTGTATGTATTTTTTTTTATGACCAAAAATAAAATATGGGATGTATGCTAATGAGTTGATATTCAAAACATAAGTAGAACTAAAGAAATAACACAACTCTTCGTTCATTGAATAAGTAGTATGATACATAGTACATCCTCTCAAAAGATAAACAAATTAAAAGAATCATCTTTCATCAAACCTTAATAGCTTAACAATGACGCTAAGACAAAAAGAGCTAGCAATTTTTAAAAATATCAAAGCAAGATACCACATGCATTACATTTGCGAACTTTCCAGCCTTCACTTTAATGGCGCCTCAGTGAATACCCAGATTTTTGAAAATCCTTTCTAGGACTGAATTAATCATGGCCGTGGTTAAAGGTAGCAGGTGGTTTCTCCATACTTTTACAGCCTTAGCATCACCCTTTTTTCACTCCACCCTAACAACAAGCATATAACATGGATGATAAGAAATAGAGAAGCCCAGTTTTTTATGCGATCAACCTTTGTAGAGACATAATGTACCAACACTCAGCAGACCTCTATATCTCACATCTCTTAACCTATGTGATGCAAGGAAGCTACAACAATAGGAATGTAGAAAGAAATGAAAGAAAAAGAAGATACATATATGAAATGCAACCGGATTCCTCACATTCTAGGACGAGTCTATCACGAAGACGGATTACTGTCACCATAATGATTCACTTGATCTAAGCCTCCCCTGAAAGCCCACTGTATTTTACCTATTATATATCTTAACAAAGTGGCAGACTGTTCTTCAAAAAAATAAACCGTTTCTGCTGGAACTGATGAATAAATTTGGACAGCTGGGCTTGCACCTAAATTGTTGGAGTTGGTCAATAAAGGGATGCATGAAGTGAAATAGCAAGATACAAGATTGCAACTCTCTCCTGGGGTTGGTCAATAGATAGACTGCATGACGCAAAGGAGCACGATATATGCTTTTTTTAAACTTTGTTATTGTCTCGCATAATTAGAGTTTTGACACTAAGATACATAGATATAACTCACAGAAGGATAGCAAAATAACACCACTAAAGTAAGGTTACAGATAATATTCCAAATTAGTCCTGTAAAAGTAATAAATACAGGAACTATTTATAAAAATTTTTACTACGTAGAATGTAACTTTACGGGCATGGAGACTTGAGCTAAAAGGCCTCAACAGAAAATGCGAGGGAGGTACTCACTTTAGAAGTGTAAACTCCATATACGATGGCAGCAATATGTCCAGCTGGAACAAGTTAGCTCAGCTATTAGATTTGATGGCACTGGCACCATTACAAGATTGACTATTTCTTTGTGAAAGTCTAGCAGGCTTCTTAGAGTAGCAAGAATTCCACTCCCCACCATCCTGAGCATAATAATCCATCGGATAATCCACTTGCAACTCTTCCTTCACTTTCTCACCACCATTATCACAAGCACCACAAGATTCATTCTTTGAACACTTCATATCTTCATCACAACATATATCTGAATTCACTGAAGTCTTCCTCTCCCACCACCCAGACAAATCACCCAATGCAATCTCCGCCTCAAATGGCGTTAGCAAAGGCTTTTTAAACGCATCTCCCCAATCAATTGACAACCTCGGACAAGCAATCTGAATCCAAGCATCCACTGCATCCTCAAACAATGCAATCCTCGTAGGAGATATCTCCGACATCAACACAACTGTCCAAGTCATCCCCTTTTCCGACATCTTCTTCTCTAACCTATCCAATATCCTTGGATTCCCTTGCCTACCTAATGTCCCAAGCACTATCCCCCAATTCTTCACCCCCCTCGCTTTCTCAATTGCTCTCTTCCTCTCCTCCTTCATTCCCTTATGATCATACTCCTCCACAAACAACTTCCCTATAAATGGATCATATCTATAAGTCTTTATCCCCGGATTTGCTATCATAAACGCCTCCAAATGAAACCTACCGTCAGCCACAAATACCAAAACCACATTCTCCCCATCAGAAAACCTGCTCTTAACACTCGGGGCAGTACAGCCGAGTACTTCCCCAGCCGATAACGGTTTAGCTTGAGGAATCAAAATACTAAACCCCAATTTTTCAAGTTCAGGCTTAACCGCCCGAATTGCAGAAGCAAATTGAATTGTTCCAGCCATAATGATATTGTCATACGTATCAGAATTATAAAAATTGAGTTTGAGTTCATTCAACAACCTGTGAACATCGATCGAGATTTCGACGAATATATAGAGGCATGGGATAGTGGTTGAATCAATAGGCACGAGGCAGCTATGGCCGAAATGAATGAGGAGATCAGCGGAAAGCGCTCCCGCCGAGAGGTCGTCGACGCAACACGCGCCGAAAGTCACGTCGCCGAGGATGAAACAGTGAGTGGCGGAAGTGAATGTGGAGAGTATATCGGAGATGATGAGTGAGTACATGAGGAGACCCTCAGGGAACTGCAAGGCCACGCACTTGGCACCTGAAGTCCGTACTCGCCATACGCACTTGTGGATTTCAAAGTTGTAGTTTTGAGGTAGAAGTGATATGGCGGCGTTGAGTGCTGCATCGTTTAGAATGGAGTCTGGTATTTGGTTCTTCACGAACCGCTTCGGACGTGACCGAGTTGACTGCTGCAGTGGCTGCTGATCTCCGGCGTCAACTGCGGTCGTCGTCGCCGCCGCCGGAGTAGGGTTCAGTGGGAGAAGGTCGCCGTGTTCTTTCTCCATAGTTTGTTAACTGGCGGTGTCGATGTAATGGAGAGAGACTGAATTTTGTATAAATACTGTGATTAAAGGCTAATTAGGGATCTCTAGTATCTAAACACCTCTTTCCATTTGTTTTTCTTACTTTTACTTTTTAGTCCAATAAAGAATATATGAATAACTTGGTGATTCATATATTAATTTTATATCATGTTTAGTTTGTAAATAGGATAAAAGTTATTTATATATTAATTATACAATTTTTGAACTAGAAACCTTAATGATACCACAAATGAGTATATATATATATATATTCTTATAGCATCATTGACTAATGAGTAATTTCTCAACAAGAAACTTTAATGATACCAATACATTTAGTATCAGTTAAGCAAAATTATTAATTTTAATGATACCAATAGTCCAATGCAGTATATATATACTGATTTAGCATCAGTTTTAAAAAATCAAATTTCTTCTTAAATGATTTTTAGATTGGGTTTTGAGTCCAAAGTTCTTGCTATTTGTTTGTCATAATTTCAAATGTGACAATGGAACGATAAACCATGCAATAAGACCCACACGGGAACAATTGAGGAATTCTTGTGTTGATAGGAGAACACAAGTATCCGCTGAAATAATCGATGTATGTGTAAACTGGCATGGACACCACCATTATAAAACGAAAAATTCAGAGAGCTATGTGTTGAATTAAAGTTTATTTCTTGGTGGGTAATGCTTGGGGGTGGGATCAATTAGAGAATGGACATGAAACTCCAAACTTAATCCAAGTATAAAGGATAAGACTCACCATTGGAATGAAGCTAACATTTTGATTCCACAAATCATGCAGAGTTCTGAAGTAAAAGGGACCTAATTCTAACAAGATCAAAGTTTTGGGTAAAAATACAACAGGCACTCATTTGGTGCTTATTGATGAAGGTGATTCTGACCTTACAGTACAGAGCTCTAATATATCCTTCTTGTGTTGTAAAATCTGATGTTGTAGTCATATAGCATGATAAAGCCATCGGATATAATATCCTATACCTGCGGGTCATTATTGAAGTTGGATTGAAGAAACAGCTGCTGTAATTTCCTTGGCTCGAGGATCATGATCTTCCAAAGACACACCACGAGGATCTTCCGTCACTAGCATAGCAAGAACATTGAGTGAACTCCAAGTTTTCGTCACATTTTTGCTTGAAGGCCCCAAAGTGACGGCAAAGACTGCATCAAATCCACCAGCACCAGGAACACCAGCCAACAGAACCCCCTCCATACTCATCGTTGTATCCAGAAGGTGAGTTTGTGATTCAGGCTCTATCTGTGAATTTGACACATGGTGAAAGATGGTTTAAAAAATGGGAGAAGACAGCAATGCAGCTGACTCCTAAGAGCTTTTGATTTTGAGTACATGGTAGCAACAAACTTACCGGAATTCCTGCAGCCTCTCCCATTTTGCGCATATAATACCTGATTCCAAGCATCGCATCTCGGGCTCCTAACAACTCTTTAACAATATCTGCTTGACTTGGTTCATTTGCTCTCTCAAGCCACTAGTCATGGTGAAAACCAGAAAAAACTTGAGTTTTAGAAGAAAATTTCATAGACTGTGGAAGGAATATTACATAATCCAACCAAAAAGTAATGATGCTCGATTTGAAGACAGAAATATTTGCAAGGAGCTACTTGGATTGTCTAAATAATTGAACTCGAAAATTTCATTCAGACATGCAGGAGAAAAGAATTGAATGACCTTTTTTAGATCGTCAGTGCCTACCTCCAAAACGTGATGGTATTAAAAATAAGGATTTTTTGTTGTGTTGAGACAACATAATGGAAGCTTCTCTAAGAAAAATGATTGTTGTTAAGGGAGAAATTGTTCCAGCTAATGGTTGCAACTTTGAAGGACTCGAAGGAGGATGCTTGAGGAGGAGGATTATGACTCCTAACAGAAAGAGGGCTTAAAAATTCACTGGACTCAAGTTCAGAGGAAGGGGGCTCTACTGCCTCAGAAAGACTTGCCAGTCTATTATAGTGGGGAACTAGAAGGTCATCCTTCGCTCCTTATTGATATGATGCAAGGAGCAAATAAAGTTCAAAATCAGAAGTAGAATGGGAATTATTGAGAAGAGGTATCTTTTGGAATTTGTTTTTACAGGGGGAATAAATCCCTTATTCTACATGTGTTAGCCTGCACTTGCAGTATGTTTGTGTTAATTGTTTCCATTAGCTCTTAAGTAATACATTTTTCAGCTATTACGGCTGTAGTTTCATGTGGTTTTTTAGTGAGAATGACTAATCAAGAAGGTAGCCAACCCCAAGCAACTTGGGATTGAGGGTGTAATTATTGTTCTATGACTTATCAAGAAGGTGAAAGTAACCACTGCTATGGTTCGGAATGAACTCAGTAAAGTTAAGCCAATTTTCAGCACTTCAAACACCTATGGATACTTAGCAGAGTAAGCCTTTCCAGAACAAGTTAGAAGCTAAGTGCATCAAGGATAATTATACGTACCATTAAGCATAAAATGAAGCAAAAAACTTCCGTACTGAATACGGATAGTTCGCAAAATTTCTACATAATACTAGATCTTGAACTTCCTTTTCAATTTTGACCAAAAGAATTTTACCTTTTCTGCTGGAAGCAGGCTGCAGGCGTTGATGAGACATTCATAAACATTGTAGTTCCTTTCTGCCAATTTACACAAGGTATTAAGGTGCATTTCCAAGGCAGAGTTCCCTTCTGACAACTTTCTCCATGTTTCAAGAGAATTCTGAGGATCAGACTTCTGCCATTTCTTAACAGCACCAACCATTGATGGGGTAGAAGATCCTCCACTGCCCGGTTCTCCAAGTAACTGCAAGATGCTTAGCAATCAATTTCAGCAACTTAAAGGAAGAAACACTGTGCACCACAGACAATTTACATGGTAATTAATAAGTCAAATTTTGTAGCAGTAGAGTGTAGTAGTGAGCCTCAAAAGAGCAAGAAAGAATCCATAATAATGGGCCAGCATAAGGTCAAAAATTTTAGACAGGATACTTCAATGTTAATGTTTGTATAGACATGCCAATGAATCCCATTAAAGTAGGCTAGCAAATGCATGATAAGCTGCATGAGTGACCTTCCAACTAAGATTCATTACCCATCACAGCTGAAGAAATCACTTAATCTTAACACAGCAAAATTTGTGTGTTTTAACCCTTGCACCACAAAAAGTGACTATATTTGACAACAATATTTAGCAGTTGGGCTAAGCAACTTGTTTGTGGTTCACTATGACTGCATGATAATCAATCTTATGTCCAGTCAACAATGAGTTTGGAGGTCAAAAAAGGATGTGAAGATTTATAATTAGAAGAAGAGTTATACAAAAGAGATGATTATCAGGTAAATCAGATTTCTTTTATCATCCAGCTTACTAAAAGTCGATAAGAAATTGTATAACTGTTAGAATATGAATAGGTTTATACAATCATACTAGTATGGGAATAAGTTTATACAATCCTAGTAGAATAAGAATAGGTTTATACAATCCTATTTAGAATAGAATAGGAATAGAAATAGGAATAGTAAATAGTATCCTACTTGGTAAAGGATTGTATTGTAGTGTCTTTAAATAGGGTCTCAATGTATTAATGTAGACACGACAATAATTCAATAATATTCTTCTCCAATATTTCTCACATGGTATCAGAGCACATGGTTCAATGATCCAATGGTTCAATAACCCAGGTTCATCGAGGTTGAAGATAGGCTCAAGATGGTTTCAAATCAATTTGTAATCAACATGATGATAATGAAGATTTTTGTGCTACTACATGTGGAGAAAATTTTCAAATATATTTTCAACAATATCCTGCTGCTTCATCATTTAAAACAAAATCAATTTTCAACTCATGCTTATTTTATAGCATGGGCTCCAACTTTCAACCCCTGCAAACTTTAATGCTCGGGCTCCACTTTTAACTCATGTATTTTTATTTTTAACGCATGAGCTCCACTTTTAATTCATGCATCTTACTTTTAACGCATGAACTCCACTTTCAACTCATGCATATTACTTTTAACGCATGAGCTCCACTTTCAACTCATGCATATTACTTTTAACGCATGAGCTCCACTTTCAACCCTGTTCATCACTTTTAACATAGGGCTCCAAGTTTTAACCCATATCAATTTTAAATCATGGTAAGCAGCAGTGATACATGAAGATTGTGTGAAGAAAGAGGATCAAGATTATTATGTCAGAAAATTCAAGCCAAAAGGGGAGATTTGTTAGGGTTTTGTCCTGATTTTCTTACCTTATTTGAAGTTTATTTATTTCCTTAAAGAAAAGTCAAAGTATTACCATAAATACTTGAACTTTTTCTGAAAGGAAAATATAATTTTCTTCCATATTTGGTTTATTCTTTCCTTAGAGGAATAGTTTGGAGATCTATAAATTGAAGATCTCTATTCTCATATAATAACAACAAAAAATCCACAATGTAGTCGTTTAAGAGTCTTGTTTATGGGGAGATTTATTCTCTCTAAAGTTTCAAAGAGTTTCCGCTGCCGGCGGGTGGCTATTACCCATATATGCCGCCCGTCTGGCCAATGATTATGTTAATAAAAGTAGGACAAATGATACATGCATGAACCCCATGTTCAAGGGAAGAAACTCAGTCAGACAGGTCACCATGCATCAATTTTCGGTGACTTTCTAGGGCTGTTTTGTGTCAACCCCATATCCGTTGGTATTTGTGTAGCACCGTTCCAT